>VUQM01094087.1:0-12680 GCA_015108615.1 Australoheros scitulus | reverse complement strand
CCCATTTTTACAAAGATTGTTGGTTTAAAAACAACACAACTTCATGTATTGTTTATGAAAGGCAGAGAAAAGTTAAGACTATTATGATGAACTATGAATAATTGTGATAAATGATGGAAGTCACCCAGGAGTATTAGATAAAGATGGTTATTATTTATATGAGCTGTGACTGTTTAATATCAGGATGATTTTATGGGAATGTGGATCTTTCAGGTCAGTTTGAGAAGTGATTTTGATCATGTTTCACATTTTATTGGGTCATGTAGCGTCAGGCACTGGTCTTGGTCTTGTCTCGGTCTCGGGTTAGGTGGTCTTGACTACAACACTACTGTGTTGTAAGCTCTTAAGTTTGTTTTTTGTTTTTTTACAGAGCATCTAAAGCATCTATCTTTCCCTGATAATCATTGATATGAAATCTTAAGAAATGATTTATGGTAGGGTGAGTGAACCCAGATGAGATGTTGAACCTGCTTCATAATACAGGGTTTGGTTTGGTTTTGGGTGAGGACAGTGGAGAATCTGAAAGAGTAACTATAGCTGCAGTGCTTTATTTTATTAGTGTCACAAGACAAAAATGATGTACAATAAATAAGCATGGCATTTAACCTGTCACTAGTTGAAATACTGGTGGTAACCAGCAGATGGAGACATTATAAAAGGAATATTGTTTCCTGGGCATCAGCTCATTTGTCCCCATTTATAGCAGCGTAATTACTCTTTTACTCATTACTGATAGCTCCCTTTAATGTCATGCAAGTCAGTCTGTTTATCATGCGTGTGTTTTGTGTATCTCATCACAGTGGAGAAGTACAAGAACTGTCAGCCCCTGGCAGCCTCCAGTAACAGTGATAAAGCAGTGGACCCTCTCATTAACCTCGACAGTGAGTAAAACTTAGACTTACTGCTTCTACTCGAGCTCTTTCCTTCCTGGCATTCGTTCTTCTTTCCCTCTTTGCATCTTCCCGGGATAAAAGTTGACATCACCGTGTGTGTGTGTGTGTTTCCAGGTAATTCTCCAGATTTCAAAGCAGGAGTTACAGCTCTGGGCAACATCCTCAAGATACAACGGCATGACGACTACCTGGTTATGCTTAAGGTGAGAATACGCTAAAGGGCACTTTAATACTGTAGCAAAGCCTGGCTTGGGCACAGAGTGAGAAGAAGTTGGTATGGTTAGTGAAGTTTGTGTTTGCTTCACAATAAAAGCCCTTAGAATGCTTTTCATGTACGCTGGCAGCATGAATAAAGCCGTTCTTCGTGCTCCTAATGCAGGTTAATGGGCAGACCGATGACTCTGAGATAAACAGAAATGGTGGACTCTCACAATAGAAAGTCATTTAAGCTTTTAAACATATTGAGGGTGATTTAATGCAAGTCTGAAGTATTAGAATTATCTCAAATTATTAAGAAGAGTTTTGCCATGAAATCAGGTTGGATGTGTTTTTCCTTTGCGACTTCCAGGCCATTCGTATTCTGATCCAGGAGAGACTTTCTCCAGAAGCCATCGCTAAAGCCAGCCACAACAAAGAGGTAAAGTGAAGACACACGTGTACATAATATGCATCAAAATTAACATTTGAAGATTTCCTGATTTCTATGTATAGACAGCTACAAGCCATGATTTAAGCAGGGGTCAAAATACAGATTCAGTTACTGACGGTGTCCTCGGGTTGAACCTGATTCTCACTCGTCTTTATTTTCTTTTTTCCTTCAGGGTGTTCCTGTAGCTTTAGACAAGCACATCTTGGGTTTTGACACTGGAGGTGAGTTTTTTTTTTTTTTTTTTAAACAAGAGAAGAGCACAGCTAGATGATGACCAGCAAACAGAAGTGTCAACACATTTTCATCTATGAAAAAGTCTAATAAATCCGTCTTTTCTCCTCAGATGCGACTCTGAACGAAGCAGCTCAGATCCTGCGCCTGCTGCACATCGAGGAGCTGAGGGAGCTGCAGACCAAGATCAACGAGGCCATCGTAGCTGTTCAGGCCATCATAGCCGACCCCAAGACAGACCACCGGCTGGGCAAGGTTGGCAGATGAGAGCGAGGACAACGGAGGGAGTGAGGGACTAAACCTGATTTGATTTTGAGAGGAAAAACCTTTTGTTGGTTAAAGGACATAAATGAGTTTGTATTTTTTTTTCCTGTTGTTGCATGAGATTGGACTGTTTCATTTGGGAATCTCATAAATAAAAGTGTGGACATGCAGCATGGATAATGTAAGAAAAAATTAATAAAAATGGTTTCTATTAATTATTCAGTAACCAAGTTTAAAGCTTCTGGAAATCTGCCACCGTCTCTTCTGCAATATTCAAACTGACTGTTATATTTGTTTCTGGTGTTTCTGATGAAATATTGTTTACAGATGGACAGAAATGATTATTTTGGGGTGTGAGGGGAAAACACTATAAACCCAGCTGAACACAGTTTGACTCCTGTGCTTCTGTGTGGCCCACATTTGGTGTTTTTGACAATACAGCAGAAATTAATAACCTCCAAAAAAGCACATCAAGCAGCCAATTGGGTTTTGAATATCAGATTATAAAAAATGACCCACTGGTTAGAGTGTTTTTGGCCATGGGTATGATGAAACCACAAGCAAGGTGTAGATGTGACTGAGAAACTGGGACTCTGCTGCACGATGAGGGTTGTGTTTTTTTTTAAAAGGGTGGCAAACAGAGAACTTGTACCATTTTTGAGAACGCCGCCTCTTATTTTCTTACAGAGCGTTCACAAGACAGTCCAGAATGAAAGGGGCTCCATGGAGCTGCAGCCAGACAGTGTCATCTGTGGGCTAAACATTCTTCTTCTGGTGGTTTGCATCATGTTTTTAAGAGAAGGGGTTGAGAGAATAGTTGTACGTCCATTTTTGGATTTACTACAGCTTTGAGTTGCAGTGAAACCTTCAACCACCTTCTGATGTCATTTTGAAACAGCGCCATCCATCAAGCCTGTCCTGGGATCATTTTTCTCATCGACATCTGTACACTCTGACTTTTTGCAACCGGAGAAGGTGCCCCCTACTGAGCACAACACAGACACCACTCTGAATGCAAATTAGCATGACTGCTGACCTTGATGATGTTGGCTGATCAAAAAGAAACCCGATGCTAAGTTTCCCAACAGAAAAAGCTTCAAGTTGTTATTCTTTGGCTTTTTAAAGAACAGGGGGGGGAACTGCAGTCATACATTTTAGCATTCGAGTTCATTGTTCTGCAGCTTTATTCAATAGAAAAACAAAACGACTCAGACAATACAAAAATACAGTAGAAAAAAGCTGAAAATGAGGTATAAAACAAATTTACAAATCATTTACTTTGGGTTATATTAAGGTGAGATACTGGGGTTGGAATGGGTTGTAAAGTTGCTCTGATTGCTGATCTGGCTGTAGGAAGCCATCTTTGCTCCCTGCCGAGTGTCCTTCCTCCGGAGGGACACCAGAGGGGCCGGACCTGCCCTCCGTCCATGAATCGCCTCAGAACTTTAGCACCAAAAAGGACTCTGCGGCTGCAGGCCTGTCGTTAGTGGCTCCCTGTGACACAAGGGGAAAAAAAAGCGCTCACCACTTTGAAACATCTAATTTTCCAGTGGAAGTACTTCAAGGATCTAAGTGGAAATGAGAAGTTAAAGGTTTCCTTTCCTGTGTGAATCCACATGTGATGATGAAAACTCAGGTGCTGCGGTGCTCTAATGACAGAACAAACAGCCGCCTACTTCGCAACTGCAAGCGACTGAGAATGATCTCTGTAAAGAACGTGTGTGTGTGTGTGTGTTTATGTATTGCACGATAACAGCTTTTAAGCTTCTCACAAGCAGCTCCCATACCTTTAGCACATGAGTTTCAGAGCTGTCATCACGGCCACAATTACACCACACATCATCATCTTCAAAGCTGGCGACTGTAATCTAGTCTGAGTGCTGGAGGATGTGACTTTTACAGCAGCACACGCCAGTGATAGTCATCCGTCTGACTGTTTTTAAAATCCCACGCACAAACGTATGTATTGTGACGAGATTTTACGCTGCAGATGTGTGTAACTTTAACAGCGACATTTGCCAAGGTGCTACTTTAGGGATTATCCTTTGTTTACGGGCCTACTTTGTACTTTAACGCGAGGCTTTGAAAGGACTCGAAGCCACTTGCAGACATCAACACATCAAACATGACGCGCGCAAAATACAGGTAGAGGGTCGCACACAGCTGTGTAATCTTTGTTCTTTGGTCTCGCACACACGCAGGTCACAAGTAGAGGGTCGCAGACAGCTGTGCAATCATTGTTCTCATTGCATGGGTGTATGTGAAGTCACCGCTCATATACACATATAGCTGTGGGGTGGTGGGTGTTAGCCAGCTGTGTGATGAGTGCAGAGCCATCAAACACGAGCTGTGATTACTCCAGACAGCAGAGGCTGCATTTGCATTGCACAAAAGAAACCAGTTTGGTTAACTTTTATTATTTACTTTATGTAAACAGCTCATACTGAGCTCTGATCTGATTCAGCTACTAAATTTAGCAAGACTTTGGTACTTGCCCCTGGAGCACATGATGTGAGAAGAAGGGAAGAACATTTGCCCCAGTAATCATATTTCAAATGGCATAAACTGTAAATAAAAAATCTTTCATTTGATAGACACGGCAGTGGTGACATGCTGGCTGATCTACAGATGGGATTGCACTGAGAATGGGACGACAAAAAGCAACCACATGCGCTTGTATGCATTCAAATCCCAAATTGTACAAAGTCTGAGTAAATCCAAAAAAAGAGCGGAAGTAGAGAGGGCGAACCAGTGCTGAGATATCTCAAAAGTATGAGGAGAAGAGGAAGAAGACCCACGGCTCCCAGTCCAAATCAGCTTACATCACACTGGCCAACTATAACAGCATGGCAACAAGGGAAGAAGCAGAGTGCCCAGGAACACCAACGGTGATGTGTCTAAAGTGTAATGTGCACATCTGTTGTGCAGCACAGAAGGAGAGTTTGTTGAAGTTTCACACAGAGTGACAGCAATGTCTCACAACATGAGAATCTATATGCCATGACACTGGGCAATTCAAACCTGAGCCTGCATCAAGTCATATATGCAAATGTGTTTCAAGTGTTTTTCAATTCTTTGTTTCATCATTTGTTGACATTTTTGGAAGATTTTCGGATGTTTTTATATTTCTCTTACAGCCGTCTTCTGATCTAGAAAGTCATAATTTTCTCAGTTGTTTTGTACAATTGTTGCACAACATTGCCCCGAGGCAGCCACAAAATATCTTGGACTGGGGGTGTCTGAAGTACAAAAAATTTTGTTTTCACAATAAAATGGTCCAAAGTGAATCAGTAAATGATGTTGAATAAACCCTGGGACCCCCACCCATAACCCTGTAAGCAGTTAAGAAAATGGATGGATGAATGGATGGGTGGATGGATGGGTGGATGGGTGGATGACTACTCCTTCGAATTTTAAAGACTGACTATTTGCACAATATATCTCACCTGGTAGGCAGTGGGTGGTTGCTATGGTGATACCGTACAAGTGAGAGCGCTGCTCAGGTAAGTATTCATCGGTGAACTGACTGCTGTCTTTGCCCACCGCAATCACGCCGTCCCTGTGAAGCACACATCAGAGGACACTGAAGAGTGACATCAGGGCTACACACTGATCAGCTTACCGAATAGTGACCAGCAGTGTGACCTGAGTACAAACAGAGGGAGATGAATGAAGAAGACTACCTCCTCCAGTCAGTGTAATAGAAGTGGTTCCTGTAGTAGATCATACTGAACGGGTAGTTGAGGTCGGTGTGGAACGCTCTTCGACCTGAACCATCTAGAGACATACACTCTAAACGCTTTGTACCTGACAGACACAGGAAGACAACATGGATCATTACCAGCTCAAGAAAACGTAGATTTTGGGCTTTCGGTTGCCTTTGTAGGTTGTACTGATATGCATAACACAATGAGATAAAACAGCAATTATGTGTTTTAAATAACTATTGTTCCATAAATTTAGAAAACTAAATCCAATAAGTTGGAGGTGCTGGTAGATCACAGCATATTTTCTTTACATTTAGATGAATCAAGGGTGGCTACAGCTGAAGCATGCTTCCAGTCTTTATGCCAGTCTGAGCTAACAGACAGCCTGATGTTCACTCCAAGTTGGTTTTTGGGGAAAGATCTTGGTGTCAGCTGATGCACATCCAATTGGTTAACCTCATATAGTTTATGTTACCTGAGATGCTTCATCCTGCCACAAATGCTGCACATCTCCAAGCCGCTTTGCAACCCACCTCCATCCAGCTCTGTTCACACTGCGGCTAACTTAAGGAATGCCATTTATGGCTACTCTGTTCTGTCAGACTCTCACGTGCACATGAAAGGGCAGGTAGGTCCCAGAACAGAGTTATATGTCCAAGTATAATTTACTGCAAATGTCATAACATTAACCAAAGTGGTCTTGACACATGTATTTGGGACAGATGTAGGTAAATAAAACAATACCAACAAAACTATTAGTCTGAGTCTTGACTTTTAACTGAAGATTATTCAGCTTAATAAGCAAGATATGGCCAGATATAGGCTGAGAGGCAAAACAGAAGATCACTCACTGCCTCTCTGACAGCTGGACACTCTTTAGAGACGTCTTAAATCGAGCTGTTACTGTAAAAGTCTGGGGCAATAAAACAAGGATCAGGTGATCAATTGTCATGAATGTGGTATTAGCAGCAGAAGCCGCGTTTACCTGCATCAGCCCAGCAGATCTGTCCAGAAGAAGAGTCATATGTTAGTGCGTTTGGCAAACCGATCCCATCAGACACCACCACCTGCCGGTTTTGACCATCCACTGATGAACTCTCGATCTTAGGGGCCTCTCTATTCCAGTCAGTCCAATACAGAGTACTGCAGGGAGACACGGGGGTGAGGGTGGGGGGCGTATTACTCATATTCCGCATGTTTCTTAATCTACTTTTGCTTTTCTTTATTTACTGTCACATACTGTTCCAGTGCTGGATGCTAATATTAAACATGGCCAAAGCGTCAAATACTGAGGTCAGTGTATTTATCCCTATGTCAAAGACAGGGAATTTCCTTTATATGGTCATCTCAGGCACACAGTTCTGATTGTGAGAGCAGAAGCTCCGCCCATATGCTGTTCAAAAATGTACAAGGGGCAGCCAAACAGAAGAAAGTCGGCTTAAATAAAGGGGAAAGGAATTTAAAATGGCTTGTTTTAGTGGAATAAACTGCATCAAGGCCCAGTATGAGATAAATAAGGATTAATTTTAACTGGGAGTCAAACAAAGCCACTCTAGTACAGTCCAAGATTACAAATATGGAGCTGGAAATGAGCAGGACGAGCCCTCTTCAGCTTTGTCCCAGCTACATTACTGTTACGATGACCACAGAGATTTTGCATATTTTACAGTGTTTTCACTGTACACTGTGTGTGTGTGTGCTGCTCACGACAATGCAGATGATGCTGCAGCGGTGAGCAGTCCTCTAGGAACTACAGTTAATACAACACATGAGCATTCAGCTAACACACACACACACACACACACACACACACACACACACACACACACACACACACACCATGTGCTTATGAATTTGATGAAGATGTGGGGCAGCAGATGTTTGACACGTTTACATACGTGTACATGCTTTTATAATGTGTGTGTGTCATTTTGATGTGTCGTTAGGTGTGCGTGCTTTGCATGTCTGTAAGGGGAACATGTGCAGGCTCAGGAAATCAGAGAACCTGTTCATAAGTGTAGCTGCGTGGAACAGCTGGGATTTTTGAACACACACACACACACACACACGCACGCACGCACACACGCACACACACACACGTGCGCGTCAGAAAAAGTAAACTGTCAAATCAATAATGTGCAGCAAACATTTCAAGTTTTATGATCAGGTTATTACTGCTGTGTTTAATCATTTGTAACAACCACATTAACACACACGCACACGCATAACTGTTGATTATGTGATTAGTTGCAATGATGAAGAGCAGATGTTATTCCTGGAGTGCTGACCAATGAATGCCTCCTGCTTTCGCCCTGTGCGCGCGTGTGTGTGTGTGTGTCCAGGATTAATAGCATCTATAAATCAGGACAGTTTTCTTGGCTCTGTTTGCTGCAACACCCACAGAAAGAGCACTAAAAATGACTTATGATAGAATTAGCAATCATGTGTTATTAAAGTGAGACTCCACCCAAAAATCCCCATTTCCATACTTTTCTACGAGTGCCAGTCTCATCGTGATGCAGTCATGTTTTGGTTACAGTTTTAATCCAAGAATCCAGACTCAACAAGCCCCCTTACTGCCAAATAGCTTTAAAAAAAATTGCATCGTACTAATGAATTAGATACAGGCCTCGCTGAGTCATCGCCTGTTAAAGACTCTCGTAGTCACAGACTGAAAACCACCCATGCCCTTTTCTGCTGTAAAATCACTGTGGATCCAGTGAGGTCTCTCTCAGCAGAGCACCTCCAGGATGTTACAAGATAGTGTGTGGGCACTTGTTTGTTTCCTGCATGTCTGCAAATCCAGATTGTAATGACATGTCAAAACAACTTTGCTTCACCTCAAAGTGGACCTTATATGCTTTTCTGTATTTTTTTCCATATAATATTGGCATTGCTGAGGCTTCAGACTGCTCTGAACATTCTGTTTCAGGCGGCTCTAGGCTCTGTATGATGTAACTGAGCATGGATATCCCTAGTGTGGTCATGTCAGGCACACAGCTCTGGCTGGGAGCACAGAATTAACATGGAGATGACTGTAAATAGGTGTTCTTTGTATTTTTTTAAAAAGAGGCTCCTGTAATACTGCTATGTGTGCTTCCTTCTGGGGTTCAGGGACAGTGGATCATCTTCAGGGGCAGCAACAAGGCCAAAGGTGTTTTGTTTTTAACTATACGGAGCTGGAAATTAGCATAACAGATGCACGTTAAACGAGTGACAATGAGTGAAAACAAAGAAAGATGAATAAATGGTTTTACCCGGTGGATGAAACCACTATGATGGCACGGGGGTTGACCAAGTCTGTGTCAAACAGGGTCCGCCTCCCACTGCCGTCCAGGTTGGCTCTTTCAATCACATCAGGAGAGGAGTCCACCCAGAACATCAGCCTACGTTTGACGTCCACTGCCAAACCTTCTGGACTGACGAGATCTACAGAAGCAAGGAGACAGCAGAGAAAATATTGAGATCATTTAAGACATTACACAACAACCATTACAACAACAAGCAGCAAAGGTGTTAAATCTTACTTGTGTTAATGAGTATCTCAGCCTCAGCGCCAGAAACCACTGATGCTCTGTTGATTGTCCTTGCAGACAAATCTGTCCAATAGACTTTGTTCTCCTTGCAGTCATAGGCTATACCAACAACTATGGAACCCTGGACAGACACACACACACACACACACACACCAACATAAGCTACATCAGAGCTGAATTACACTTACATTTACTGGCTTTACTAAATATAACTGAACTTCCATCAGTTCACACAATGGTTTCTTAAAGATTGGAACACGTCACAGTCAGAGAAAAGACACTGAGCTCAGCTGCCTTTCTTTCCTGTGATCTTCTACTTCTTTCCTGTTGTGGTCTCTCATTCCCATCACCAAATTTGGTCAGGTCAGAGGTCATTTCTTACATGTAGAGTCAAAAGCGTTTTGGCTCGGCTTCCATCTAGTCTGGTCCCATTGAGAGGCAGCGCTCCTATTTTCTGTCCCTGAGCGTATAGCAGTGTGACATCAGTGTTTGTGGGAGGGGTGACATCTGGGCGGGGCAATGGACGCACTGTAGGCGGTGCCACTGAGGAGATGCCTGGGATGTGATTGGATGAATAAAAACATTTGCGCCGCAATTAGTGACAGAAAAAATTATATAATAGAGTCCAATCACATGTATATTTGATGTTTATTACTTACATGCAGGTTTGACAGCATCACTCGATTTGGTACCAGGAACCATGTGTCCATTCTGGTCCACACACCAACAGTAGGTGGTTTCCCCGTAACACTGAACTGGACTGAGAGGGTGCAAGAATTGGAAAAAGTAGAATAAGTTTAAAGAGCAATGCATTTCTTTCTTTAGAACTTGCTCTTGTGGATGCATGTGTGCTGTGTACCTGAACTCTCCATCTGGCTCACACTGAGGTACATACTGCTGCGGGCCAGGTTTTCCACCGTAGTGCTCAATCAAACTGGCCCTCCATCGCTCACACATGCTCTCGGGGCGTTGTGTCGGAGTCACAGGAACTAAGGGGAAGCCAAATCAAAAGCAACCCATCATTATTCCCATTTGTATGGCTAAATATAATCTCACATGCTTGTAAAATTACAAGTCCGATCTTATTCTGTTGCAATCCATCATTATTTATTCAATTATACTCTCAGGATGTTTCATAGTTTGCTGAGTTTATACTGCAGTGTTAGTGTTTAAAGAGGCACACATGTACACACATCTTACTTTTGTTTACCATGTTAAAATCCCTGTAATGACTCACTTTATTGGAGAGCATTAAAACCAAACCCCAGAGCACTTCTGGCTTCTATTAATGTTTACACTGGCCTCACTCTCTCTCTGTAAATTTCAAATGTGAGGCTGGACTGTTTGTAGAGTCCGAGGGAGACGAGGATGACATCTGAAAGAGAACAGTTCTCCATTGAGAGAAAAAGATGAGCTAAACAATTACGTGGGGTTAGCTTTTCCAGTAGCGTTTACTGTAGTGGCAGCCAGCATGCTGCAATTTAGGCTTGTGAATCACTTGGTTTCGCTTCCATTTAATGTCCAGCCACATGACTACCCACTAAATATAGCGGTTTAGAAAACAGCAACAACTGGATGAGGTTTCCATCTGCAGACTGGCAAACTGTGATGGCAACTGTGTGGATGCACACAAATATAGACAGACAAGTAGCACTCTAACATGAGACTTTCTTGAAGGCTGCAAACTACTGAATCTTTGGGAATATGACTAAAAACCCCTGTGTGGGTTATACACAGATCCAAACGTGAAATAATAAATGAAATAAAATAATACATTTCCTAATGAGGTTCACAGATTGTATATAAAAGATGGACTTAGCCATCATAAATGTTAACCACTGGTCTTGTTTTGCAACTTTGAGTTGAGCAGTTTGGCTGTTGCAGTCTTGGTGTTTTGAAATTGGATGTGACAACTGAGGGAACTAAGGACACTGCATGCTTATAGGATAGTATCATGTTAATCACAGAGTAAGCCCACCTAAAAGCATACCCTGCTTTACTGTCCATTTTAAATGTAATGGGAATGGCCCCTGGGGTGGATAAGGTCCGAAATGAGTTCCTTGTGGGGCTGTCCTGGTTGACATGCCACATCAGGATATGGGGAAGTACCTCTGGATTGGAAGACTGTTAATCGGTCACGGAACGCTAGATCAGGTCTTTATCGTCTCAAGGATATTCGAGTGGGAGTGGGAGTTCGCCCATCCAGTCTACATGTGTTCTGTGGACTTGGAGAAGGCATTTGACTGTGTCCCTCGGGGTATCCTGTGGGGGTGTTTCAGGGGCATGGGGTGTCTGGCCCACTGTTACGAGCCATTCAATTCATGCACAACTGCAATGAGTCCATTTGGTCCCTGTACAACTGCAGCAAGAGCTTGGACTGCACTGCTGGTAATAATTTAGACTCGTTCCCGCTGGATTCTGGACTCCGCTATGGCTGCCCTTTGTCACTGATTCTGTTCACAATTTTTATGGACAGAATTTCTAGGCGTAGCCAAGTGGCAAAAGGCTTCTGCCTTGGTGGCCTCAGAATCTCATCTCTGCTTTTTTCCAGATGATGTAGTTCTGTTGGCGTCATCAGGTGGTGGCCTCCAACGTCCACCGGTTCGAGGCCAAATGTGAAGCGGTGGGAATGAGACTCAGCACCTCTAAGTCTGAGGTCATGGCTCTCAGCTAGAAATGGGTGGACAAGCTACTACATCAAGTGGAGGAGTTCAAGTATCTTGGCGTCCTGTTCACGAGTGAGGGGAGAGGAGATTGTAAGATTGGCAGATGGGTTGTTGTGGTGAAGAGAGAGCTGAATGTAACTGCAAAGCTGTCAATTTAGTGGTCAATCTATCTCTCTACCTTCACCTATGGTAACAAGCTCCGGGTAGTGACTGAAAGAATGAGGTCACGTATACAAGTAGTGGAAGTGAGTTTCCTTCAAAGGGTGGCTGGCCTCCCCCTTAGAGATAGGGTGAGGAGAGGGACTCGGAGTAGAGCCGCTGGGTCCTCCACATTGAAAGGAGCCAGTGGAGGTGGTTCACACATCTGAGTACAATGCCTTATGGAAATTATGATTTTAAAAAATCGGCAAATAGCTATGACTTGTTGCGCCAACACAACAGCAAATAAACCTGCATAAAAACAATCTCAATGACGTAGAGGTCAGTAGAATCAACAATCTCACCTGGTCTATCACAGTCTATACGTTCTGCACCAGGTGGAGTCCTGGTTCCTGCTCGCTCCTCTCCTCTACTGTCCACACACCAACAATAGCCAGTTGAACCATGACACTGAAATAAAGACAATAATTGCATTTTTCTTAAGAAGAACAAAAATAGTTAGAGATAGAAGCCAAAGAAGAAACTGTATTTATTCAATATATACAGAAAAAGTCTCAGAGTCACCTGTTGAGGTC
>VUQM01093966.1:0-10666 GCA_015108615.1 Australoheros scitulus | reverse complement strand
GGCCTCCCATTCTACTCTTAAGTATCCTAGGAACCACAAGTAAGCCAGCAGTCTGAGAGCGAAGTGCTCTGTTGGGGTGATATGGTACTATGAGGTCTTTGAGATAAGATGGGGCCTGATTATTCAAGACCTTGTAGGTGAGGAGAAGGATTTTAAATTCTATTCTAGATTTAACAGGGAGCCAATGAAGAGAAGCCAATATGGGAGAAATCTGCTCTCTCTTTCTAGTCCCTGTCTGTACTCTAGCTGCAGCATTTTGGATCAGCTGAAGGCTTTTCAGGGAGCTTTTAGGACAGCCTGATAATAATGAATTACAATAATCCAGCCTAGAAGTAATAAATGCATGAATTAGCTTTTCAGCATCAGTCTGAGAAAGGATAATGTCTAAGTAATGTAGCTGAGACGAGTATTTTTTGTTTTGCACTGTAAAATATTTTCTAGTAGCTTTTGTCCTGAGTAGTGGTTTTCCATGTTTTTATTTTTGTACTTTTATTATTCAGTTGAATTTTTCAAACTTAGATTATCTAACATTTGATATGTTGATGTGACCTTTGAAAAGTGTGAATATTTTTTGAATGTCTGCATACAGTAGTTGCTGTCCAAAAGTGCTTCTTCACACACCCCACTGTATGATGACAGGCTTTTCACCCTGCCTTTCTGTGTGGAGATTCAGAGGTGAAATGAAATGGAGTTTTTTCTTTTGGATTAAATATTGAATGTCCTACTTCATTTGACGCATGCTCATCTTCAAAAAAAAAAAAAATTCAAATTAGGTTGCAAATAGAAAAACAACAGAGGGGGATGTGCAACACCCATGTGTTGTTTGCTAAGTATATGCATAAATAAAATGTCTATCCCTAGCAGTGCTTTTTCTCCTGGGATGGAGTGTCATGGACTGCCTGTCCATCCTGATGATTTCTCTCTGGCAGACCCAACAGAGGATGAACCAATTAATCAATCATCACTGCTGATGCTTGCAAATATATTTTCCTCCTCTTTTTTCTGTGTTGAGGATTTATTTTAATACATCATCAATCCATGTATTAACAGCATCCCATTAAAGTATAGAAAAAGGGTGTGGGGGTTCAATAGTTTTCTTACCAACACTGCATTCCCCCATGGGACATGTCTTCCCTAAATACACAGCCCCATGCAAGAAGCTGTGATGTGCTAAATACGGGCCAACTTAGAGGAGCTGATTTTTTTTCTGCTGCCAAAAGCTATTTAGATGGTAAATGTCTTTGATTAATGAAGTTTTTTCTTTTGTTTGGTTTTTGTTGTTTTGTCCCTGAGAAGTTTGCGGAAATGGATTGAGGAAAAAAAGCTTGAGAATAAGGATCAAAATACGAGACCCCTATTTGTGTATGTGTTTCTAATAACATCCTTATGAGATCACAGAAGACTGTGACATCATTGCATAACACTGTGTATTTGCCTTTAATGATGCCCCATTAAAGGCAATGCACTTGGTAGGGTTAGTTTAATTTGTTATTCTAAATTGCACATAGGTGTTGATGGAATCTGAGTGAGAATGATTGTCTGGCTCTCTGTGTTCACCCTGCAACAGACTAGCGATCTGTCCAAAGTATGCCCTGCCTCTCGCTTGAATAGCTTGCCATGCCCCAAATTGTACAAGTCACCATAAAGTGTGGCATTTGCCAAGGAAATACTCTGTCCCCACTGATGTTCTACATTGGCCTTGAACCCCCTCAGCCAGGTCATTAACAAGACTGGCCACAGATACTGACTACAGAATGGAGCAAACATTAGCCACCTCCTCTACATGGATGAGCTGTAGAGGAGGTGGCAGGAGCGTATGGGGCAATGATTCACTGATACACACCACTCAGATCTACAGCAACAACTGTAGATCCGACAAAGCCAACAGGACCAAATCATCCACCAAAAGCAGAAACAAGATTCTGAGGCCACCATGGCAGAAGCCTTCTGCCACATAGCTATGCCTAGAAATTCTGTCCATTAAAAATTATGAACAGAATTTTTGACATAAGTCCAAAGGAAATGAGTCCGACTCATGGCCGGCTATACACCATGCTCTCACTGCAGTTGTACAGAGACTGAATGGCCTGCAGCAACGGTCCAGACACCCCATACTCCTGCAGGACCTCCCACAGGATACCCCCAGGGACGCAGTCAAATGCCTTCTCCAAGTCCACAAAGCACACGTAGACTGGTTGGGCACACTCCCACGCACACTCGAACACCCTCAAGAGGATAAAGAGCTGGTCCAGCGTTCCATGACCAGGACGAAAACCGCATTGTTCCTCTTGAATCCGGGGTTCGACCAATGGACGGCCCCTCCTTTCCAGCACCCTGGCATAGACCTTACCGGGGTGGCTGAGGAGTGTGATCCCCCAAAAGTTGGAGCACACCCTCCGGTCTCCCTTCTTGAAGATGGGGACCACCACCCTGGTCTGCCAATCCAATGTCACCACCCCAGATCTCCATGCGATGTTGCAGAGGCATATCAACCAAGACAGCCCTACAGCAAACTCCTCCCACAACCGAGTTTTTCCTTCGGCCACCGCCCGAGCTGTATTCTGCTTAGCCTGTTGATACCCATCAGCTGCCTCCGAGTCCCACAGGCTAACCAAGCCCGATAAGACACCTTCTTCAGCTTGATGGCTCCCTTCATCTCCAGTGATCACCATCTGGTTTGGGGATTACCACCAGGACAGGCAACAACCACCTTGCAGCCACAGGTCTGAGCCGCAGCTTTGACAATGGAGGTGCAGAACATGGTCCATTTGGACTCAGCCTCCCTCTGAATTCTGTTGAAGTTCTGCTGAGGTGGGAGGTGAAGATCTCGCAGACTGGGGCTTCTGCCAGGCATTCCCAGCACACCCTCACAAAATGTTTAGGTGCGCCGGGTCTGTCCAGCTTCCTCCCTCGCCACCTGATCCAACTCACCACCAGGTGGTGATCAGTTGACAGCTCATCTCCTCTCTTCACCTGAGTGTTTAGAACATATGGCCACAGATCTGGTGATACGATTACAAAATCGATCATCGACCTGCGAACTAGGGTGTCCTGGTGCCATAAACCATATTTATGGACATCCTTATGTTCGAACATGGTGTTCATTATGGACAAACTGTTGTTTGTACATAAGTCCAATAACAAGACACCACCCGGGTTCGGAACGGGCAGGCCGTTCCTCCCAATCAAGCCCCTGCAGGGTCTCATTGTCATTTCCCACATGAGCATTGATGTCTCCCATCAGGACGATGGAGTCACCGGATGGAGCACCATGCCCAGCGACTCCAAAAAGGGTGGGTACTCTGAACTGTCATTCGACGCATAAGCACAAACAACAGTCAGGACCCGTTCCCCGGCCTAAAGGCGCAGGGAAGCAACTCTCTTATCTACTGGTGAAAACTCGGACGTACAGGCAGCAAGACGGGGGGATACAAGAATACCCACCCCAGCTCACCGCCTCTCACCGGGGCAACTCCAGACTGGAACAGAGTCCAGCCCCTCTCTAGGAGACTGGTTCCAGAGCCCAGGTCATGTGTTGAGGTGAGCCCAACTATATCTAACCTGTATCTCTCAACCTCACACACTAGCTCAGGCTCCTTCCCCACCAGAGAGGTGACATTCCATGTCCCAATAGCCACTCTCAATAGCCGGGGATCAGTCCACCAGGGCCTCCGCCCTTGGCCACCGCCTGACACACACTGCACCCGACCCCCAGAACGCCTCCTGCAGGTGGTGGGCCTACAGGAGGACGGACCCGTGTTGTCTCTTCGGGCTGCACCTGGCCAGGCACCACAGGCTAATGACCGGCCACTAGACACCCTCCCTCGACCTCCGTACCCAGGCCTGGCTCCAGGGTGGGGACCCGGTAACACTATCCCGGGCAGGGTAAACAGTTCCCTTGTTGCCATTTCCATAGGGGTCTTCTGAATCGCTCTTTGTCTGGCCCCTCACCCAGGACCAATTTGCCATGGGAGACCCTACCAGGGGGACAAGCCCCTGGACAACATAGCTCCTGGGATCACAGGGACACACAAACCCCTCCACCACGACCAGGTGGCGACTCATGGAGGAGAATTCAAAACCTAACATGAGATAATAAGGAGCTTTATTATAAAATGAATGTAGGTACTATTGTGTAAGGTGGTAAATAATTTGTCCTTGTGTTGGTGAAGCTGAAACAAATGTTAGAGAAAGTGTTCAGCTACATGTCCGGTATGGGGTGCAGAGAGTGGTCAAGATCCATTCTCTACAGTTAAACACCACTGCCTCAGTCATTTGGATGAGCTCTGCATCAACTGATTGAGGAATCCAAACAGCTGGACAAAAACTATATTCAGTGAAGAATTCTGTTGATGAGGACCTGCACCATTCACTGTCCAAAACAGATTAATATGTAATTACTTTTTGAAGGATAATGCAACTATTCAGTAATTGCTAGCAAACTGCAGCAAAATTCATATGCAATGGTAATTTGAAGAGCTTTACACATGAGGAGTTAAAAGAAATGAAAAATGGGAATGTGGAATAAATCAGTCAAGAGTGGGGAGAAAATTAAAACTATAAAGAAAAGGTATTTGTGAAGTTTTGAGTACATTTGAAACAGGCTCCAGTTAGGCAGAAATTAAGCAGAGGGAAACTGCTTCACTACCATTACCAGCAGATTTCTCTCCAGTGGTATGAGGTCTAGTAGATGTGAACTCCTAAAACTTTTTAAGATCTATTTTGATGATTCATTGTAAAGAAGCAGCAGTACATTCAAGGCTTTGCTGTGACTAATGGAGTCAGTGTAAAAACGTAAGTGTATGGGGTAATGCTACACTTACACCGACAGAGTATGTATAGTAAATGTACAGACTCACATATGACAATGTTGGACCAGTGAGAATATTCTAAATGTTCATATAAATGAATTGATAGAGGTGAAAAGAAAGGTCTCAGTGTACACTATATGATCACAATAAATAACAAATGAGTATGGGCATCTTTATATATTTTTGGGGAGAGGTGGAGTGGAGCGGAGCGGTTGACTCACTTGGGCAGCACAGTCCTTAAGTAGCCTTGGACATGCACCATCGGGGTCATCAATTGTTGCATCTGTAGTAACATATAAAAACACACATAAAAAACCAAACAGCACCTGAGAGAAGAATACAACAAACACATACTCTTGTCCCGTTTTCTGAGTGTGTGCGTTTGTCATGAAACAAACTTGGTAAAGAGGGTGAGAAGTCACAGCAACGACCCCTGGAGCCAGAGATAGAAAGAGATAGACTCAGGAAACCCAGGCTGCCCGCAGTCCCCAATGAGCACTGAAGACCCAAGACTACACATCCCTTGCTACATAATATGGTCACATGTTTTGGTGACATGTTTTGGTTCAACCATGTTTCAGTAAAACATGAGACTGCATTCACGGTATACTTTGACTCTTCACCAATATCTCCAGCTCATCACTTCTGTTGGGTAGACAGTTGACATTTCGCATGATGACTGTTGGCAAAAAGGACTTAAATCTCCACTTCCAAGTCTTCACCTTTTCACCAGCATGGCAACAATGAAAACGTCTCTATCTCACCTGGAATAGGGTGGTATATTCCAGACTTGCTCTATTTCAATGAAAAAAGCTCTTCTCTCAAGTAAACTCTTCTCCGCACAGAAGTATCAATCAATACTTGACAAAAGCAAAGCAAAATGGTAAATAATTAAACACAACTAAATAAAGAAGATCAGCACTACCAGACTTGCCTGCTACCAGTTGAAACACATGTTTTAGAATGCAATACATGGATATCAGTAAATTTACACTTAAAGTACTTTGAATTCAGGGGACTGGCTACAGACACAATTTTCACTTATTCAGTTTCCTTTTAATGCTAGTGCTATCTGTAGTTAGCCTTATCTTTCTTGGACTTAATAAAAGCATTTGTAAACCCCACAAATAAATGAATGATGAAGGCAAATAATATAGTTAATGGTACACTGTATTGCCAAAGGCATTCACTCACACATCTGTTTCACTGAAGTCAGGTGTTCGAATCACTTCCATGTCCACAGGTGCATAAACCCAAGCACCAGGGCATGCAGACTGCTTCTACAAACATTTATGGAAAAAATGGATCGCTTTCAGGAGCTCAGTGAATTCCATAGTTGTCCCATTTTTGGCCAACATCAAATCAAACCCTATGGATTAAGAGTGTAACAGACAATGTTCAGTACTTTTTGAAAGAGTCTATTTGAAATTGTTAATTTCAGGAGAAAATCTGAAATGACTATGGAACATAGAAAGATGTTTATATTCTATTATAACTATTGCTGTCAGTGTTATGCCAGTGTGTCTGAAACGTTCGTGCTTTCTGGATTATTTTGACCAATGGCAGTATCCAGGGAAAAACATCTGAAAAATCAGTCTCCCTGTACTGCATTTACTGTGTACTGATTTTCTGTGGTGATAATGCATGTTCATTTGATTAAAGAAATCAATTAAGGAACTTACAACACATAAAACTGTAAAATAATTCTACCTTATCAGCATACTTTACCCAGCTTCACCTACTGAACACACAGCGATCAATACAATTTTTCAGGCAGCTGTCTGCTGTCTGAACGCACAGCACAGAAGCATGTTTTTCAAAATCTACTCCTAGCCAAAAAGCACAGAAATGTCTTTGTCTCTACATCGAGAACCTCTCACTATTGTGTATCCATACTTGTGTGAAGTTAATGCACAAGCTATGGTGTGAACGTTTTTGTTTTTTTGGAGTCTGAACATTGAGAATCATTTTCAGGAATAAGTGGGCACAAAAACCTTTTTATAATGCCACTTGGGCACCTCAAACACGACTGAATGTGTGAACTTGCGGTTGTTACTTTGAAGTTATTTGCTGAAAGTTCTCTCATCTCATGAACAAAGGCTTGGCTTCGTCCATATTCACAAAGTGGTGACTGTTGTGCCAGAAGACAGACAGAGGATGTAAATGAAAGAAAGAGACATCAAATATACAGGATGTTGACTCTATTACTTGGGTAGGAATCAATAGAGCTGTTTTTTTTATCTTCTCAACCATATGCTTGGGTTCAGCTCAACCCACTGCTCTGTTTTTACTTTTACTCTTTGAAATTGAATACGAACACAAAGGCATGTAACATAAAAAATGCCAGTGTGGGAAGAAGCTTGTCCTATGTGTAGTGTGGTTATATTTTACCTGTCTTTCTTTTAGTGTATTACTGTATGTAAGTGCATTAGTCCTATTGCTTTCTTCTGTAGCTCAGGAGGTAGAGCAGGTCACCTACTAATCAGATGGTTGGCAGTTGAATTCTGGGCTGCATGCCAAAGTATCCTCAAGCAAGATACTGGACCCCAAGTTGCTCTCCGACACAAGCACTGGAGTATGAATGTGCGTGAATGTTAGACCGAAAGCACTTACCTTAGTTACGTATGGAAGTGTTTTTATGAATGGGGGTGAATGTAAACGTGTGTCCTCAGCACATCCAGGAGCAGTTGGTCAGCTGATCTAAACAACCAGGAGAGGGAGTGTAAGTGCAGCAACTCAGAGAGGTAGGGTCATGTAAGGCCATTTAAGGACTTAAAAATAAACAAAATAATTTTAAAATAGACAGGCAGCCAGCGCAGTGAGGACAAAACATGTTCCATGTTCCAGTTAAAAGCTGTGCAGCAGCATTTTGGACCAGCTGAAGATGAGACATGGAGGACTGGCTAACACCAACATACAAAGAATTACAGTAACCCGGCCGAGTTGTAATGAAGGCATGGATTACTGCTTTAAAGTGATCTTTCGACAGAATGTTTTTTATCTTCGCCAGCTGTCTCAGCTGAAAGAAGGTAGATTTCACCACTGCACTGATCTGACCCTCCAACTCCCATCCATCATGAAACCCAAGTTTCTGACAGTAGGCTTTACATACTGTGATAATGGGCCTACGTCCACAGAAGGAGACCCACCAGTGACGCCAGGACCAAAAACAATCACATATGTCTTTTTTCCATTAAAATTCAGGCAGTTTAGAGCCCATTGAGACAGTCAGAATCTGTATGGAGTTGGCTTCAAGTTCAATTCAATTTTATTTATATAGCGCCAAATCACAACAAACAGTTGCCTCAAGACTCTTTATATTGTAAAGTAAAAACCCTACAATAATTAGTGATTATCAGTGAGTTGTTGACCAAACACTAACATTTTGCTCTCTTGCATTTACATATGTGTTTCAAGGGAAACAAGGGCATGCGTACCAACATAGAGATAGTTCTATTGATTCAATCCATCCATCCATCACTCCATCAATTTTTATCTGTTTATCCGAGGCTAGGTCGCAGGGGGCAGCAGCCTAAGCAGAGAAGCCTGGTCCTCACTCTCCCCGGCCACCTTCTGCAGCTCATCCCAGGGGACCCCAAGGCGTACCCAGGCCAGCCAAGAGATATAATCTCTCTAGCATGCCCTGGGTCTGCAAACTCCCACGCACACTTGAATGTCCTGGAAAGGATAAAGAGCTGGTCCAGTATTCCATGACCAGGATGAATAACTGCATTGTTCCGATAGAATGTGAGGTTTGATCAGTTTAATTCAATTCAATTTTATTTACAATCACCACAAGGCACTTTATATTGAAAGGTAACGATCCTTTGATAAAACAGAGAAAACCCCAACAATCAGACAACCCCCTATGAGCAGGCACTTGGCGACAGTGGGAAGGAAAAATTCCCTTATAACAGGAAGGAGCCTCCATCAGAACCAGGCTCAGGGAAAGGCAGCCATCTCCTGCGACCAGTTGGGGTGAGGGGAGGGAAAGAGAAAAAATGACATCCTGTGGGAGAGAGCCAGGGATTAATGATAACTAATGATTAAATGCAACATGGTATTGACAGGCAAACAGGGTTTTTTTTGTGAAGAAAGACACCTAAAACACTTTAATTAAAAAAGTAAGGCATTTATTGTATTAAAGAATCAGAAAGAATACACACATGGCCATGTGGGAACCCAGATTAAGAGTGTACACTCTCTCTCTCTGAGCCCATGTTCCTGTCCAACCATAAAATTTTTATGCTGCTTGTTATCTAAGCATAAACAATCTCTGGGCGCTATGAGTTGACCTTCGTCATTCAGTCTTGTTCAAGCTGGTTTTTTCATGACCCAGATTCCTCTCAGTCATAGGCACATCTTCTTCCTAATGTCTAATTTAATCAATACAGTGAAATCTTCTACAGTGAAATCTTGTCCAGATTAATGACAGAACATGGTGACGTTGGTGATGTTTTAATTGTACGTTCTGTGGCCGTTCCTCGAGACAGATGCACTGAAACAGAGAAATTAGTACTTTCTGATCTGTTGCTCTCTGTCTAATGTATTATTTAATTGTTTATTATTATTTGGTTGATCCACTGTTTATTAATTAATTTACTGGAGTTTACCGTTAAACATTTGTCCTTTATTCACTGAGTAAAAAATAATCCGTAACAGTGCATAAACACAGAGATAATTATTTGTAGAAAACTTACAAAAGTGCATTTTGGGTAAACTTTCCAGAGTAATGTCAGATTTCATTCCCAGGTCCATCATCTAACCATGATTTCTTCTCTAACTCTCCTAGATTAACTGCCTGCCCCCTGGAATCTCCTCCATGCTCTTGAGACTGTGCTGGGAGACACAGCAATCCTTCTTTTAATGGTTCGTATTAATGTGCCATCCTGGAGGAGATGGACTGCCTGTGCCACTTCTGTAGGATCCAGGTATCACCTCGTGCTACCAATACTGACACTGACCCTAACCAAATGCAGAACCAATGGGGAAACAGTCACAAAAGATGAGGAGGGAAAAAATGTCTGTGGCCTCCACTTGTAAAACCATTCCTGTTTTGGGGGGTTTCTCACTATTGCCCCTCTAGAGCACCTGTTGTTAGTTTCAATAACACCAAAGCAGCTGAAACTGATTAGCAACCCCCTCTGCTACTTAACTGACCAGAGGCTTAACTGACTTAATGCTATATTCTGATCAAAAAGTGTTTCTTTAAATTTTTTTGAGCAGTATATATAATATTATAGAGCGATAACGTGCTATGAAAGATTTCCTATATCTGTCCTTGTGTTAGTTGAATGTAGTGTACTCTATTACAGAAGTTGCTCCACTTCCTGTCCAGAAAGTTTAGCACAGTGTAGTCAGGATTATTCATGATGGATAAAGTTTCTTCAGTGACCTTCTAAAAAGTTAGACCAAATATAGACAGGAGTCCAATTATTTATTTATTTTTTTTATTTGGATACTTGGTTTCTGTTCTCGGTGGGACTGTCACTTGGTGTTGGCTCTCACTGCGGTATTGTATCACTTCCTGTTCCTGTTTCGGAGCACAGTCGTGTTTTGCTGTCTGTTAGCTGTTAAATCTGTATAGCTCGATTTATCTGGATAGCAACATATTTTAGTGTAATCTTCACCTACTTTATCTAGAGCACACTCTTTGCTGAATCACCTGTATTCACATTATTCACTTTATTTGTTTTTAGAAATTCGCTAGCTTAACGCAGCTAGTAGCTTAGCTCTTGGCCGACTCGCTACCAGCATGGCTTCTTCTCCTGTCCCTCCTGCACTTTCCTGCTCTGGGTGTCACATGTTTAGTTACTCCTCGGCCTCCTTTAGCAGTAACGGTACTTGTAATAAAT
>VUQM01093963.1:0-11146 GCA_015108615.1 Australoheros scitulus | reverse complement strand
TTAAAGACCTTTAACACTTTTTTTTTTTTTTTTAGCAAACAGTATTGTTAGATCAGCACCTCTAGTCCAATTATGGTGTGTGTGTGTGATATCAGTAAACCCTGGTAGGGCATAAGATACCTCAGGAAGACTCTGCAATTTGTACCTGAGCCTTAGATGACAACCACAAAAGACCAGTTTGTGCTATCAGGAGAAATCCAAGCACTTTTTCTCCCCTGTGATGATATTTTTTTCTTACTGCGGACCTCAGTTGTACAAGCAATGTTCTTTCACCTGGGGTAACCTCACACTGCCCCGTACAGTACTGTATAATTTCAGCAATTGAGATGAATTCTGCTTGCAGATTGTAGATTTCCACTGTAACATCGTCAGCTGTAGTATAAACGCAATATAGAGTATAGACACTGTATAGCTGTAGTATAGACACAAAATTATTTTACTATTTAAACAGCAGGCACATTTTTTATCCTTTAACATTATGATGTTAATATTGTTGCCACAATGTAATGGTTACAGATTACCAACATGATCAGCATTTAGATCAGTTTCTCTGCCACTGGGTAGGAAATCTTACAAGAAAATGAACTGGCCTGTATATTATAAATACTTAATACATGAGTAAACTCAGATTTGCACATTTATTTTATTTTTAATGGTTCAAAACACATTTAATTTTGCATTTCACATTTTGACAGGTATAAATATTCATAAATTCAAAAATCTGAGTGAATATAAAAATTCTCACTTATTTATTCTTTAAGATAAAATGGAAGTGCATTAACAATGGGTTTGTTTGTATTGATATACATTGATGTGCCCTTGAGCAGGACAATTAACCCCAAACTGCTTCAGTCACTTGACATTAAAAGACTCCACAGGGCAGCTCCCGGCGGTCTGTGCTTGTATTTGAAGGGTCAATAAGGGCAGAGCTGACAAGAAAAATAGAAAAAAGCATGCATGGCTTGATAATAATCCTAGGATTAATAAATGTGGACAACACACACAAACGCACACACACACACAAACGCACACACACACGGCTGTCCAATACCACCGGAGCAGACCTTCTTAACCCCGAGCACTTATTAACACTGTACTGAGCAAGATCTGGAGAATGCATATCATCAATTTTGGTAACCCAGCCTTTGGCTCATACAGCCAACACAAAATATGATCTCATTAAAACTCAGTGTTGGCTTCTCTGTGCTGTTGTTATGAAGGACTTAGGGCAGAGGAGAGAGAGCAAAATGAAAACAAAGAGCTATATTTTGAGACAAAATGATTCATTACTCAGTTTATCTATATAAGAAGCACAGGCATTTTTGTAATCAGTTGATCTGCAGATAGTTTTATGCAAGACCTTGAAATCTGCAACAACACAAATGGCATGAAGTAAAATGAGCTTGAAGTAAAGTTTGTTCTATGACCTTAATACAGAAAAGCAACAGAGTTCAGTCTCTGACTACAACATGCTGAACCACTATGTTGCCAATAAATGAAGACAATAAAAATGCACACCATCACATACTATTACAGAACATAGTGGCCATCCCAACTGAGCTGTTGCGACTGAAGGCACCTAGGAAAGCCAGCACTCATTTACATACGTTGGCTTTTTCAGAAGTATTTATATTTCATTATTGTGAATATTTTGTCATATTTTTAATTTCAGAACTATTTTCCACATTTTTAATAACCCAATGTGTTGTGTTTTCTCACTCTGACAGTTTGTTGACACACACACAGCAGGGCCCTGCCTTCTCTTACCCTCTGACAGTGCTATAAATGATTGTCTTTGTCTATATAGACTTGTTATATTCATCTTCTAATGAAATCTGAAAATGTTATGGCCTCAGTGTTGACTTATCAAATAATGATATTTTTAAAGGCATTGTATTAAAGTTTGAAATTCCTGTAGGGTGACAAGACTAGCAGGTATAGTTATCATGAAAATCTCACGCACTGACCACTGAGTATGCAATATTGTTTGATGTAACACAAGTGTGCTGACAAAAGCACTGAAATCAGTTTAAAACAGTGTATAACTGTCTCCACTTTATACACAGAATAAATCTCATGCACGCATTTTCAGCTGTCTTTTGTTTTATTTATGTGGCACTGATTATAATATTTGAGCTTGATAGAAATTAAAAGATCTGATTATTATACTCCACAGATGATGGCCTATATTGCAATTACTCATCTAATGAAATGTTTTTTCCTTTTAGTCTGCATATCAAGAGTGATTAACATGGAATGATAACACTGGTCTGCAGCCAAAGTGCTTTCAAAATAAATGCCATCAAACCTTACTAATTTTGGGTCACTGAAACTGAAAACAATTCTTAAAATTCTTGGTTGGCTCTAGTTTAAGTGATACACTACCAGGTTAGTTCTAAGATCAAATGATCTTAAATGAAACCAAAAATGACTAAAGCACATTTTTACCCTTGAATTTTGGCAAAAATGGCCCACATGTGAGTAGGTCCTAATTTTCAGATGGCACTCTTCCTCCTTCTTCCCTTCCACTCTACTCATTAGCCAAGTAGGAGAACTCTTCAAGACCACAGTAGGTGTCAGACAAGGATGCTTGCTGTCCCCAGCGCTCTTCAATCTATACCTCGATAACATCATGAGAGAGGCACCATACATCCATCTCCGCCGGTGACCGTCCACTTTGCAGCTTCCAGTTTGCAGACGACATTGACTTGATGGGAGATAGCAACCAAGAACTCCAGATGCTAACAGACAAACTGGTAGACAGAGCAGAAGTATATGGCATGGAAGTAACCTCAGACAAAAGCAAAGTGATGGTGAACAGCAATAACAACAACAGTGCTAACATTGCAATGAATGGAAAACAGCTAGAAGAAATCGAGGGATTCCAGTACCTCGGTTCAACTATAACCAAAGATGGTAGATGCACTGCAGAGATAAAAAGCAGGATTGCAATTGCCACATCAGCTATGTCAGGCCTCAAAAAGATACTGTATGGAGAGGTAAATAACTAAGCTTCAAGACCAAACTCAAGCTCTATAAGTCTCTAGTTCTATCTATCTTCCTGTATGGTTGTGAAGAACACCTCCTCTCAATGGTGACAAGACAGAAGCTTCAGTGGTTTGGGCATGTTGCAAGACATGACTCCTTTTCCAAAACAATCCTCAGGGGAGAAGTCGAAGGAGGAATATGATGAGGCCGACCACAAAAATGCTGAACAGATGATGTCAAGGCCTGGACTGGTCAGGGTTTGAAAAGCCTGCTGCATGAATTCAAGGGCAGACCAAAGTGGAGAAAGACAGTAATGACAGCATCTGCCATGACATAGCATCTGTCCCTATGATTGCAATGGTGGTTATGGAATGAATGACTCTTCCTAAAATGTTCATCCAATTTAGATTTTTTTTTTTAATGGTCTTGTTTCAGTTGGAATTGTGTTAGAAATGCAACTGTCAACCTTCAAATCTTATAACATTATCTTCATTTTACCTTTTGGATCTCAACTCTGACCTTGAATTTCATCTCTAGACAGAAATCATTAAAGCTGTAAAGTTACAAGTCAAAGCAAATATCCCACAAGTAGTATTTTTCATTTACAATATGCTGTTGAAAGTACTCTGGTTCATAGGACTTGGACCACTGAAGCGTATATGGACTTGGACCACTGAACTTTGGCATTTCTTCTATTGGTGTGCTGCATTATTAAATAATTAAATACATTTGTTTGTGGAGGTATCCAAGGTATCCATAGGCAGACATGTTGGCAAGTAATTGAACCTGGCTAACTGACAGAATTGCCACCCATCATGATCCTGGGTCTTTAAGCCAGGCTTTTGAACTCGTGTTTATTTAATATTTTGGCGTCTCAGTTATTAGTTCCATGGCAATGCCTTTGTGTTTAGTCCTTTGTTCTTGATGTCATTGTTTTTGTGGTTTTCTGTCTGTGTTTAGTATTGGTATTCTCAGGCCTTCTTAGTTTTAGTCATCTGGGTTCTGTTCTTGGGTACTGTTTGTTTTTTGTATGTGATCTCTTATTTCAGTTATCAGGCTTTCCCTCTGTATCCCGTGCCTTCTTGTCAAGTTTTCATCTGTTTGTGATTCCGTGTTTTGTTACTTCCTGTTTTATTTTGTTAGTCTTTCATCTTGTGTGTGTGTGTTCTGTTTAGTTTTGATTCTTCTGTCTTGTTTTCCCTTGATTAGTTTCAGCTGTGTTCCCTGCTGTTTAACATTCATTCAATTAAACCCCTGTTTGCATGTGTTCTGTTGTACTGTTTGTCCACACTTGTGTCTCCCCATGCTATAGTTGGGATTATTGAACTTCTGCATTCTAGATTTGCTGCCGCTACCTAAAAAAGATCAGTTTTCAGTTAGTTTAATCCACTGTTGAGTCTGCATCTGGGTCTACTTTCTATTTAATTTGTGACACTACCTGGGTACAGCATCTCGACCTGGCCTGGCTGGCTTCTAAATTAATTCTTTACAGGATGAACAGTCCAAAAAATAACCTTCTTTCTTTCCCTAGTCAATTTTCATTTACCTCAATGGAAAACATCAGGTCAAGGCAATTTGTGAGTTGCTTACTGCACTTACACTAGACTCCTTAATAATGTGCGCGCACATGTCTGTGGTGTTGAAGTTTCAATGCCTAAAAAACTGACAACAAAATGCACATCTTACTTCACCCCATGTGCTCCTACCTTGTTGTTTCGGGCAGTCCATATAACAAGAACCATGGTGAAAAATGTACCAAGACCTATTTGACATCCAGTTTCTGTTATTTTACCCCAAACCTTTAAAGAAAAAAAAAGAACATATATCAATCTTCTTTATTTTACTGCTGGAAAGATGATCCAGTGTAACTTCTTTCTTTCTCTTTAATGCTTTTTGTGACCAAATAAAATTCTGTCCATTCATCACTTGTCCAGTCCAGTTTTAGAGGTAGGAGGCTGGCGCCTATCCCAACTGGCCCAAATTTAAAATTAATTATTACCCTAAAGGCTGGCAATACAGTAATGGTCAAAAATAATGCAAATTGAGCTATAGCAGACTAACTTTGATATAGTTAATATAACTAATAAGTCGATTTAGCAGCAACACCTTGACAAAAAAGCCAATTTTAATACATCCATCCATAGTTCAGTTGTGGGTTTAACGGGTAGATGTTGACAATTCATAAGCGATCAGCAGGTTATGGCATGAAATGTAAAACACTTATATTTAACATTTACATGATTTACTGTGCCACTTGGCAATTATGATCACTGTTCGTGATCGGTTGGATGGTGCAGTTCCATGGGATGGAATTTTTTCCCTTTCCTTATACTTTGGTCTAGTGTATTCTGAGCTAAAGGAGGTAACAATGGAGTACAGTGTGGATAAACCCACACACACACCAAAACCATCACCACCACCAAATGTATTGCCAAATCATGAAAGAGATGATACTGTATGATATTGATCCCATTTTGTTTCAACTGATTCTGCCACCATTACAACACTGCTGTTTCAACGAGAAAACTACAGTTAATTAAATACATGAAAAATAAAAGAAATTTCACAAAATCTTGTGGGAGTGGCACAGTGGGTAGGTGCTTGCCTTGCAGCCGGAAGGTTGTAGGTTTGAGCCCCTGTCCCAGCGCTGCGTTGTGTCCTTGGGCAAGACACTTAAACCACACTGCCTAACGGTAGCGCCGGTCTCTGGCTGCATGACCGCAGATGCTCGTCTCTGGATGAATGATCTGGAACCATCATTTTGTTGTGTGCCTTGTGCGCACAATGACAATGAGTTGAATCTAACATCTAAACCCTCCATGCATGGTACAGAGCTTTCTTGTCGTGACATCAGTGGCTCCTCCTTTGGCCAGCTTATTATCCCAGCAGGGTATAAGATGATCGGCAGAGCATAGGTGTTGATTGCCCATATCTTGTTCTTCCAATTCAGCTGACTCTTCAGGACTTGTCTTACTCTCTGCAGGTACTGAGCAGTTGGAACTTTCCTAGCAGCCTCTTCATGGTTTTCATTTGCCTGTGGGATTCCAAGGTGCTTGTAGCTGTCCTCAGTGTCTGCAGTGTTGCCTTCTGGCAGTGTAATCCCCTCAGTTCTGATTACCTTCTCCAGTCCTTCTCTGACCCCTCTGCAGAACAACAGTGGGGACAGAGTATCTCCTTGATAAATCACACACTTGATGGTGACTTGTGCAATTGGCTTGAAGTTGGCCTCTAGTGTTGATCTCCACATCCCCATCGAGTTCCTGATGAAGGATCTTAGGGTCCTGTTGATCTGCTGTGTTACTGACAGGGACTAGAAAGAGAGAGCAGATTTCTCCCATATTGGCTTCTCTTCATTGGCTCCCTGTTAAATCTAGAATAGAATTTAAAATCCTTCTCCTCACATACAAGGTCTTGAATATCAGGCCCCATCTTATCTTAAGAGTAGAATGGGAGGCAGAGCCTTCAGCTTTCAGGCCCCTCTTCTGTGGAACCAGTTCCCAACTTGGATTCAGGAGACAGACCTTTATGATAAAGCTTATAGGTCTTATAGGCTGGATCAGGTGACCCTGAACCCTCCCTTAGTTATGCTGCTATAGGCCTAGGCTGCTGGGGGGGTTCCCATAATGCACTGTTTCTTTTCATTCACCTCTTTTCACTCTGTTTATACTCCACTCTGCATTTAATTATTAGTTATAATTAATCTCTGTCTCTCTTCCACAGCATGTCTTTTGTCCTGTCTCTCAGGACTAACCAGTCACAGCAGATGACTGCCCCTCCCTGAGCCTGGTTCTGCTGTTAAAAGGGAGTTTTTCCTTCCCGCTGTCACCAAGTGCTGCTCATAGGGGGTCGTTTTGACTGTTGGGTTTTCTCTGTATTATTGGAGGGTCTTTATCTTACAATATAAAGCGCCTTGAGGTGACTGATTGTTGTGATTTGGTGCTATACAAATAAAATTGAATTGAATTGAATTGGATTGAACTGAATATCTCAGGCAGCATAAACCCAAGAAATAAGAGGAGAAAGAACAGGAACCATCATTGGAAGGATAGGCCCCTGCACAGCATGTACCACCAGCAGACTGAAGATGTGGCTGATATAGAAAAATCCTACCAATGGCTGGACAAAGCTGGGCTGAAAGACAGCACAGAGGCATTAATCATGGAAGCACAGGAACAAGACTGATAGAGGATGGTGTCTAACACACCAGGCAAGGCCCCAGGTGCAGACTATGCAGAGATGCCCCTGAGACAATCCAGCACATGACAGCAGGGTGCAAGATGCTAGCAGGCAGGGCATACATGGAACACCATAACCAAGAGGCCGGCATAGTATACAGGAACATCTGTGCCGAGTATGACCTGGACGTCTCAAGGTCAAAATGGGATACGCCCACAAGGGTGATTGAGAATGACCAAGCTAAGATCCTGTGGGACTTCCAGATACAGATGGACAAACTGGTGATGGCTAACCAACCGGACATCTCAGTTGTGGACAAACAAAGGAAGAAGGTCGTAGTGATAGACGGTGGAATACCAAGTGATGGCAGCATCAGGAAGAAGAAACACGAGAAGCTAGAGAGGATGTGGAAGATGAAGGTAACAGTGGTCCCCGTAGTAATCGGAACACTCGGGGCAGTGACCCCCAAACTGGGGGAGTGGCTCCAGCAGATTCCTGGAACAACATCTGAGATCTCTGTCCAGAAGAGCGCAATACTGGGAACAGATAAGATACTGCGCAGGACCCTCAAGCTCCCAGGCCTCTGAAGACCCAAGCTTGGAAGGACAAAGACTGCTCGCAGGGTGAGTGGGAATTTTTATATAATTTTTTATAGGGTCAGGGGTTTGAATCCCAAACAGGGCATGCATATATAACAGGACAATGTGCTGTCAGCCTCCATTCACCCACCCAATAAGATCATCAGTTACCTCACGAAGTTTTACATTTGGGTCACTTGATAACAACTGGATCAACTCCACAAAGTAATTAACACTCTTCCAAGTTATATTACGGTGTGCTGTTTTTTTCCCTGGCAAGAACTCATAATGGAAACACAAAACATCCCATGGAGCCAAAAAATAAACAAAAGTAGAAATACTGCAGACAGACTGAACCCCTAGAGCTGTCAGAAACATATATACTGTCCTTGTACAGTTTCTAAATGAAGAATCTCCAGATACAGTGTGATTGAATATATCTCAGGGAAAATGCTGTCTTTAGTTTTAATGAGATGGACCAAAACAACCACTTGCTAGAACCATGCACACTTTTTATGTAAAGAGGTCCCTCTGCATCTGTGCCTGTCAGCCTCAGCTGAATGCTTGAAACCAGAGACTAAATAAGCAACATAAACACAACAAATGCAAAAGATAATAAAAGAAAAGCATCCTTGAAACTGGGTCCCAAAGTAAAGACATGACTAGCTAAGGATCAGAAAAGCTGCCACGGTTTTTCAGGCATCTCCAATTCTACTGCAGCATGGCAAAAGTATTTCATTTAGCCGTGTTTGACACTTTTGCCTTTTCACATTCTCACAGTCATTCAGTGCATTCCTGGAAATGCTCTGATTCACTGGAAATGACTTTCAGATTTTTGTCATACTTCTGCTTATTTAAACTCATTCACAACAAATGACATTATTCCACCTCAAACTGTTTGTTGTGTCAGAGGAAGGAAAAAAGGTTGGAATAACAGTACTGCTCCGACACACTGAATGCCAAACACCAGTGGAGTAATGTTTTCTTTTTTATGGCTGAATCTGTTTTTGTACCTTCAAGGCAGCCACTGTTACAAAAGAGCTTACAAGAAAAAAAAAACATTAGAAAAAGAAGGCGTACTCAATGGTCTCATAAGGCTGCAGAATCTTGGATGTAACCTAGGTTTTAATGCTTGATGTGCTACCATTGTGTGTTCACCAGTGTGTGATCCAAGGAATATTGCTCACCTTCCTCTGTCTCATGCCAAACGATACCCTCTAGGTTGACACTAGTCCCGGGCTGGCAGGGCCCCAAGCAGGCCGAATCAGCCTCCAGCGCCCCTGAGACAGCTCCATCTTGAGTGTTGGTGCCAATAGACCTCGTCTTCACCGCCAGATGCTTAGGATTCGAGGTGGGCAGTGCCGGGGGGGAAAAGGAGGGGGCCGTGGGCAGTGAGCATCCAGGGGCCCCGGGGTGACCTGGAGCTGGGGGAGCTGGGACTGTGAACATGGGGTCCACCTGGAGGGATGAGGAGAGGATTCATTAGAGATTAGATAACATCACTCAGCTTACAGTAGTTTCAATATGTTTAATGAAACATGTCTATGATTGAGCTGAATGCTTCTGTGGAAATTAATGCAAGAGAGCTTGGGAGAGAAAGATGGGCAGAAATATGAGGAAGAGGATTATTAAAGTCATTTTATTATTACTGGAGTGAATTCAACTGACAGATGATTATTTCAGTGTTGGATAATGCTGCATAATGGAGGCAAGAATCGGAAGGACATTTTAGAAGAGGAGACATTTTCTCCAAATGTCACACCATTTATTATTCCACCCTCAGTCTGCAGTTACCAGCTCCCTAATACTGAGTGTCAGCTAATCATCTCTCACTGTATCCAGACTTTTAAAAAATTATTTTTCCTCAGTTCAGTTCATCTTCATCTCTCCATCCGGGCTGGTGAATCCTTACCATGTAAACAGTTTTTACTTGTTGAGCAGTTTCTGAGAGTAGAAGCTGGGATGAGTGTTTCCAGCTAACACATGCATATGTACAGAAGCTGCACATTATAATGAGCTTCCACTTTTATACAGACTGACTCAGAAAAATAATCCAGTAGTGCAGAAAAGCAGCAATGGAGCCACTCAGTGTTATTATAACAACAAAAAAAAGTTCTTAGACTCAGTGGCTTCTGGGGCCAGCAGGGGAGGGGACAATTTAATGTTGTACTCAAACCATGTAGTCTACCCACCCACTAACTGCTAATTGTGCCGCAGTAAGAACCTTTCTTCATCCATAAGGACAGTGGACTGACTGAAGAGACACCAGGCAGTTATTTCACAATTCCAGCATCAAGATCAAATAAGTGTTCCAAAAAATAAAGGCAATACTTAAATCACACATCAGATCATGACGAATGACATTTTCAAAATCTTTATTGACATGCATCGTGTAATGTGTTGAGAACAAAATGATGGAACAACTGTGAGTGTAGACCAGGGGTGTCCAAACTTTTTTCAAGGAGGGCCAAATTTGACAGTGTGAAAGTGCCCGAGGGCCAGCAGTCCCTGATGGCATTATTTCAAAAGATGAAATAATAAAAGATGCATATAAATATTGTTATTTAATACTTTCATTTCCATGCAGCAAACAAGCATGAAGTAACCAAATGTAGAGCCTCAAGCTTTGAATTTCCAACTGAAATTTACACCGTAACGGTAAAATGCTGCTGTGTAATTCTGATAACAGAGCAACAGGTGAGCTACTGACACTGGTGTGAAGGGCACACAGGTACACAGGGCAGGTGTGGCTCCAGAGCAGTGGGAGGCGGAGTCTGGCTCTCAGCATTTCTTGTTTCAGTTCAGAGCATGTTTCTGCTCACACAAACATGTGGAGCCAAACAAGCTGAACCTTTTCTTTGTTCATCTCTAGAAACTTGATCTCATCCAGCTGCTGGTGTTGTGCCAAAAAGTGATTTAAGAAAAAAAAAAGAGATTTCAGATGTTTTTATTTGTTTTTGATGTCTCAGCTTATGTTGGTAAGTAGACTGTAGTCAACAGGATTTATGAAGGCCTTATAAATAAAATAAAGCTATGACCTGTTTTGCAAGTATCTTTGTGACTGTGTTACTGTATCTACATTATAATCAACCCAGTCCTTTTTGACCACATCAACTATCTTTATTGAGCTGGGATGTTATATTTGTTGCTGCCCCCTTGGCCAGATCTCTTTGAAAAAATGAGTTTTACCCTGATAAATAAAGAATATATAAAAGCCACTTTTCCAAAATGTGACTGCAACTTCTATCTGTGACAAGCACATTATTTCTCACTCAGAATGAAATGATATCATTCATGAAAGATATGCTTGACAGATTATAGGCCAAAAGGTCATTTACACCAGTTTAAATACAGCAAATTATATATATATATATATATATATATATATATATATATATATATAT
>VUQM01093935.1:0-16406 GCA_015108615.1 Australoheros scitulus | reverse complement strand
GGAACGAACATAAGTCAATGTTGAAGTACCAAAAATTGCAGTTCCTCTATGTCTGCTTCAAACTGAGCGAGTTGATCTCTATAGACTCCCACCTTCAAATCTCCTACAGCATTAAAAGCATGTTTACAGCTGGGTACAAAATCAGTTTTTATCTCTATGGCTAATTTCACCCTTCATAACAACTGTAACTAATCCATGTGGATACTATTAACCCTTTAACACTGAGCGTATCCTCGCCAGCACGTTTTAAATACGTGTTGCCATTTTCCTGTGCCTCCGCTGCTCTCTACAGCGTGTTTTATTCAGGGGAAAAAAGGAGCAGATCTGCAGGCTTCCTGCACCAGCACAAGTAAAATTATTGCAATAATCACATGTTGGCTGTGAGACTTAATTTCTCAGCTTTCAGAAACTATTTGAATTTTCTGATAGGACAAACTGCTGCATAACTGCCGTAATGCAACATGTGTTTGCACAAGCTCTGTGTTAAAGAGTTAATCTAGGCCACTTTGTTGACAGGTGTTCAGAGATAGGAAGCTGTATCCTCTGCAAGGCTAACTGTAGTCAGTGAACTCGTCCTCTCTGGTATTTGATTAGTCTGTCAATTAGCAGGTAAAGGTTTCTATATGTTGCACCCAGACACTTAGCTGATAACTTAGCATTCCTCCCTCTGATCCAAATATGGTCGTTTCTGGCTCCAGAAAACCAACATGGTGGGGGCCAAAACACTAAGAGAGGCTTCAAAATGCAGAGTCTAGACATTAATCAGTGAAGTCATAGAAGCTATGTCCATCTTTTAAATGCAATCTATAACATCAACATGCAGCAGAACAGGATTTAGTCTCATCAGTAGTACAGTACAGTTTTTTCCTCAAGTGACAATGTGTCATGTTTTTACCTAAATCAAAAACATATGCTTGTTATTTCATTACATTCTAACTCCAGTCACTTAGTGCAATGTTAAATACTTGAGTAACTTGCCAGAGCTGCTCCCAGGCACAGTCTGATAGTAAAGCAGCAGATATAAGATCACAGACAGCGGTGGATGATAACAGCGGTTACTCTAACTAGTATAATTATGAGACGAGTGTATAATCAGCTAGTTTGACCATGTAGTTCAGCACTTTGTACTTACTCTGCTGCTGTCTTTGAAGAGTTTAAAGTTCATCCACTTTGGCATGTCGAACTCTACTCGTCCGTCTCCCTCTGACTCTGTCGCCCTCACCGTCTTTGACAACTCCCTCATTTGTGTCTCTGCCACACACAAACACGCCCTCCCTCACGCTCTCCCTCACTCTCTCTCTCTGAACAAACAGCCATAGCTTTGTGTTTGATGGGAATGCCATTCAGCTTGGTGCGTGTGTGGGTAAGTCTGTTCACATTTCTCTCACTCCTTGCAAGCTACTAAAGCACTCAACTGCCAGGACTTGTGGTGCGTGTGCACGTGTGTGTGTGTGTGCATGCACGCCTGTGTGTGTGTGAGAGAAAGCGAGGGAGCACATGCAGATTAGTTTGTGAAACAGAAATCATATGACCACCAGATGGCTACTATAAGACTTCAGTCTGAATCTGACGGTGAACACATTAAACTCAGGAGAACACGCGTAAACGATTGCTTGCAGTCTAACAATGTTACAGTTGTAACCTGGGACACCAGTGAGTAAGGACGTCTTCATTACCAAATGTCAGAACAGCTTTACAGAATCAACCTAGTAATAAATATGAAATTAAAAGGAATAAAATTAGACATATTACCAAAAAGATTATACGAAAGACACATAGCACACAATCCTGAAATTTATAAGAAAATACTGCAACAAAGACAGCGGTAGATGTAGAACTTCCCAGGGACAAAAGGTCTTTGAAACCTTATTTTGGGGTAAGACAGCAAACTATGTGCTTTTATTAGATTTGATTAAATTCAATTTGGAGATTTGCAGTTTTTACGTCCTGGTAATTTTGATTAAATTTTAAAAGTATAGTCCAGGAGCATTTCAAGATGCTTTCCTTCCACGGCAGCATCACTGGAATGCTGAGCGTTTAAAATGCTCAGCACCTTGGAGCTGTGACGTTTTACAGAGTTAGAGCATCGCGTTGATACCTGTTAATATTTCTACAGTTCACCTGTCAGAAACAAGGCCTCATGGATGATGTTTGCTAAGCGGCACCATCTCAGTTATGTTTCTCTCTCCTCCCACTTGACTGGATTCACACAATTTGTTGACTGTCCTACCTGAGAAAATAAAACCCTTCATCTGCTGTACACCAGTGTCAAAGAAGCTTACAGAGGTACTGTCTTACCACCACTTGGCAGATCAGACCACAACTTGGTTTTTCTGCAGACATGTTACAAACCGTGTGTGCAGAGACAACCTGCAACTAAACTCAGTCAGGAAATGGAGACCTGATGCTACTGAGGCTCTAAGGAACTGCTTAGAATGCACAGACTGGAATTTGCTGCTGGAAACAGATAAGAACAGTATGGACATTGACAGACAGTTTGCTTGCTTTACTGAGTACATCAACTTCTGTAGAGAGACTGTCATACCTACACAAACTGTGCTCTGTTTCCACAATAATAAACTCTGGATCACAAGTGACATAAAGTCATCCTCAACGAGAAAAAGGAAGCTTTTAGAGACGGTGACAAAGAACGGCTCAAACAGGTGCAACATGAGCTGAAGAAGAGAATGAAAATGACAAAAGTGCAAAACAAAAAGAAGATAGAGAGGAATCTACTATGCAGCATCGGTGAGGTGTGGAGAGGAATCACTAAGTTCTCTGGATACAACACAAAGAAACAACAGCCGCTTATGGTGATGTGGAAAGAGCTGATGAAGTCAATCAGTTCTTTAATAGATTTGACTCTGTGGTCACACCCACTTCCACTGCTGCTCTTCAGTCCTTATCCTCCTCAACATAAGAATAATAATTACTTTATTGATCCCAGAGGGAAATTCTTATGTCTCAAACAGCTCCTCTGCTGTTTGTATGAGAATTGAAAAGCCTGAAGGCTGTGGGTCCAAATGATTTTCTGTATCTCTCTGTGTTTTTTGTTCCATAAAGATGTTATAAAGTGGGTGATCAAAGACAACAAATGGGCATCTTCATTGCTACTCCAATCCAACAGAGCGCTTTAAAGACAACAAAGTTAAACAAAGTGCTTTTCAGATAAAAGACAGCAATACAAGACAAAAATAAATAAATAAACACATAAAAAATAATAATTTAAAAAGGATTAACCATAAAAGGAGTACTAAAAATATAAAAGCAGTTCCTAAAATGACTCAAACTAACTAGAGACTAGTATTTTGAAATGTCTTAGAGAAAAAAAGGTTTAGTTTCGTTATATGTTTACATATAATGACAATAAAGTCTTCTTGAATCTTGAAAAGTTGTGTTTTTAAGTGAGATTTAAAGACATCTAGTGTTGGGCCAGCCTAACATAGAGGGGCAACTCATTCCATAGTTCGGGCGCCACCACAGCAGAAGCTCGGTCGCCCCGGTGTTTCAGTCTCGACTTGGGGACAGCAAGAAGTAGCAAGAAGTCAGCCGACCTGAGGGACCTTTGCGGGGTGTATGTGTGTAAGAGGTCTGCTAGGTATGTGGGAGCCAGGCCACTCAAAACTTTAAAAGCAAAAAATAACATTTTTAAATTCATTCTAAAATAGACAGGCAGCCAGTGTAGAGAAGCAAGAACAGGGGAGATGTGCTCACATTTACGTGTCCCTGTCAGTAGACGAGCAGCAGCATTCAGGACCATTTGTTGGCGCGACAATGAAGCCTGGTTAATACCTACATAAAGTGCATTACAATAATCAAGGCAGTTGGTCACAAATGCATGCAAGACTCTCTCTAAATCTCGAAAAGATATAAGAGACTTAATTTTGGAAAGCAGAACGAAGAGAAAGAAGCCATTTCTCACTACTGTGTTTATCTGCTTGTCCGTTTTAAAAGCTAAAAGTTTGTTAACTGTTTTGACACAGGATGTAAGTGGGACCCAGGTCAGATGGTGGAACACCTGGGCCACTTGGCCCAATTATAATAACCTCCGTTTTCTTTTCATTACAATCCAAGAAGTTCAGAGCCAGCCACGCTCTGATTTCTTTAAGACATTCTAACAAAGGTCTAAAGGAGTTAGGGTCTTTGTGCTTCAGTGGTAAGTAGATCTGACAATCATCTGCATCAAAATTAAATGACACATTATGTTTTCTGATAATGGAGCCAAAGGGAAGGAAATAAATACTAAAAAGAAGGGTCCCAAGGATGGAACCTTGGGGATCTCAGTCTTCTCCTCCACAAGTGTGCATCTCCATCACAGCTACCCCATCTCCTTGCATCTCTAATGTGCCAGCTACTTTCCCCCTCACACCTGCTCCTCCACCCTTCTCCGTCATGGAGACAGGGGTGAGATTGGAGCTGGGAAGACTATGCTCCTGGCCGAGATGAAGTGTGTCCAAGGCTGCTTAATCCTTTTTAACACCGGGCCAGCGCCACCAATACACCTGTTACCTGCCTTTGAAAGCCTTACTTTGGATTACCTTAGTTACGTGGCGGTCTGTCCTATCAGAAAAATTTAAATGGTTTCTGAAAGCTGAGAAACTGCACTTAATATCCAACATATTGCCAGAAAGCTGTAAACAGTGGGTTATTTTAAATATGTTGTATCGCCGATTCTGTGTTAATTAAGGACTCTGCTGCCTAGCTCTGTCAACAGGATCTTTAACCTGAGTCTACAGCTGGGGCGGGTGCCGGCACCGTGGAACACATCCTGTATTGTACCTGTACCAAAAATAAAGTGTCCAGCTGAACTAAATGATTACAGACCAGTGGCCCTTACTTCACACATTATGAAAACCTTGGAACAGCTGATTCTACACCCACTGACAGTTGAGGTCAAGGACAAACTTGATCCCTTGGAGTTTGAATACAAACAACACATTGAAGTAAAGGATGCTGTCCTCTACATGCTTCACTGAGCCCCAGCTCATCTGGAGGAATCTGGCACTGATGTGACACTTATGTTCTTTGATTTTTCAAGCGCTTTCAATACCATCCAACCAAATATACTCCAAGACAACCTCACAGAGACGGGTATTGATTCTTTTTGTTTTCTGGATCACAGACTCTCGCAGAAAGGCCAGTTTGTCAGGTTGGGGAAATGTGTTTCTGGGACATTAATGAGCAGCACGGGGGCTCCACAGCGGACTGTCCTGGCTCCATTCCTTTTCACATTGTATACAGCAGACTTCATATACAATCCAAGTCCTGCCACATCCACAAATACTCAGATGACATTGTGGCGTGTATCAGGAATGGACAGAAATCTGAATATAGGGACCCTGTTAAAGACTTCAGTGAATGGAGTCACAAAAACCACCTCATAATGAACACCTCTAAGGTGAAGGAAATGATTGACGATTTCCAAAAATTAAGATTTGCATCTAGATAACAAACTAGACTGGTCCCTGAATATAGATGAACTATACAAAAAGCGACAGTTTGATGGGGTGGCAGCATCAGAAACAAGGATGCAAGGAGAGTGAGAAAAGCTGGGTCTGCAATTGGAGCCAGAATGGACACGCTGGGAGAGAAGGTGGGAAAATGTACACTAAAGACATTAGAAGCCATCCTGAACAACTCTGATCACCCACTTTATAACATCTTTATGGAACAAACATCAGATGAGCTATGTCAGACATATGAATTTCCCTCTGGGTTCAATAAAGTTATTCTTATTACCTGGGTTTAAAAAGTATATACATATAGTTATTTACAATATTTTTATATTCATTTGGGTAAGCTGGCCTTTTACAGTGTGGGTCTATAGATTTTTTTTCACCTTAATACATTAAAACTATTGCCAGTGATATGTTCAATCCTATATGTGGAGTGAGTACACAAAAAAAAAAAAAACTACAAAAAAATTCACTAAATGTGAGAGTGCACGCTAAAAAAGTGGCTGTGCTCTAAGCTATAGGGTGGTAACAGTGGAGCAATGAAGACCAAGTCATCAGTCACAAAAGTTTAAACAGAAGGACCACAGGCTAAACCTACAGTTGACTCACTGACTACCAAAGAAACACCACAGAAAGACATTCCACTCACAGGACTAACAAGATGTTAGAGAGAACAAAATACTACAGAGATGACCTCTCTCAATCAAACTAGGTACTCTGGCCTTCAGACAATACTACATGCCCTCATACTTAGCTAACCAAAAACATTTTAAGAAAATAGTGGCTTGTCACTTAAAATGACCAAAATGACCGCGTTACAACAAAAAGTATAAAGGTTAGAAAAAGATCAGCTCAATTTATGGATAAAAGAAAAATAACAGTTATGACTGTTTGCAAAGTTTTCCAATGTAAAATGTCACACACCACACATTGACATTTTGTTAGAACTATAAAATTCTGCTAATCCAGTACCAGTCAGAGGTTTGGACACACTTCTGACTGGTACTATACCTTTTTAAATAGAAAAGGGCAATAATTAAGAGGTTGCTTGACAAAAACATCGCCTCCTACAATTTGCATTCTTACCTGCTTTCGCAGAACCACTGCCTGGTTACATCCATTAAATGAGGCACCATGATTATGAACTGCATCAGAGGGTGAACTAATTAACTTGAATTAAAATGTTTATTTTACCACTCTGTGCACAGAGCGGTAAACAAAAGTGCAACGTTTCCTGAAAAAGGAAGGAAGAATTGTGTTTTGGGTTAAGATATACTTATCAGGGTTCTAGTCAGGAGCTGATCGCCTGGCGCTGCACTATGCTGAGGTCGTCTTGCACCGGGCTGAGAATTTCACTAATTCGCTGCAATTAGCAAGAGGAAAAACAGAGCTCAAATGACAATTTTGGGTTCCTAATTCATATAAAATCCCAGCAAAATAATGTCACTTGCTGTTGTCGTACTTGGTGGCTTGCATTAGAAACATGATAGTTCGTGCTTACGACATGATGATGGATAGTCTAAGGTAAGAGGTGCTGTTAGCAGCTAATCAATAGAACACCTGTTTTTGTTGTGTACACTTTTTACATGATTCCTGCAAACCCATTAGTGGAAGGAAGCAGCACTCTGGGACACGATGATCTGCAAGTGTAACTCTTCTGGTTTATTTGCAAAAAGAATTGCCACTCTATCGATCTAACTGTTCACCATCACACAATGGAAAGCGAGCAAAGTATTTTAGCATTTAACAGTAGCACACTAATTAGCATTAGCTTGCTAACACCCCCCACACACACACGCACGCACGCACGCACGCACCGGGCAGAAATTTTTTTCTGGCTAGAACCCTGCCTTTATACCATATTAAGCTTTCATTTTAAAAATAGCGCATTCCCAGTGTGTTTTAACATGACCCATTACAAACTTCCATAAACGATAAGGTAGGAGTAACAGACCAAGGGTACATGTGTCACAGGATTATGGCCCAGGAACAAGGAGGCGGGACAGGGAAAAGCTGCCCTAAGAGAACCCTGACAAGCCCAGGGTTCTCTTACCCCTATAAATTTACAGATATGCTCAATACTTGTGACATGACAATTCATGAACATTTCTTTAAACACATATGGTGACAGTTTTCCTTCAAACTGTATTTGACATTGCTTAGTTGCATATGAACAACCTAGGGCACAGCTGACTAGAAAACATAAATGAAGTAGTAAGCTTTGATCATATAGCTCTAAATTCTAGCAAAATCAAATCTAATGATAGTGTTATATAAATGATGAGTTAAGGGTTCAGGAAAAATTAAAATAGAATTAGAATTAATTTCAACCATCTGCTAACAAAGTGCTGACGAGTCCTAACCGTCTTCAGCCACAGGAGGAATTCTGCAACAGATGGTCTGGCATCTGCATTGCCCTGAACTCAACATCATGGAGTTGTCAAAAGTCTATAATTACTTGACTAACTACCACTAACCACTAATTAGCAAGAAGAATAGGAAGGCCAGGCTGGAATTTGCCAAGAAGTACAGAGACAAGCCTCAGGAATTCTGGAACAAAGCTTTGTGGACCGATGAGGCAAAGATGAACCTTTACCAAGGTGACAGAAAGGAGAAACAAAGGATCTGCTCACGATCCCAAACATACGAGTTCATCTGTGAAACACAGTGGAGGAGATGTCATGGCTTGGGCTTGCATGGCTTCTTCTGGGACGGGCTCATTAATCTTCACTGATGATGTCACGTGTGGTAGCAGCAGTACAATGAACTCAGAAGATAATAGAAACATTTTGTCAGTCAATTTAAAGAAAGATGCAACCAAACTGACTGGGAGATGCTTCATCGTGCAGCAAGATAATGACCCAAAACACAAAGGAGTTCATCAGAGGCTGGAAGTGGAAGGTTTAAGACTGGCCTACACAATCTCCAGACTTAAACCCTATGGAGCATTTCAGCTGCTAAAGAGGAGACTGAAGGGAGTAAAACAACAACTGAAAGAGGCTGCGGTGACAGTTTATCTGTTCCAATACTTTTCCTCAAGAAAAATAGGTGGGTTCAGACAAAAGCTGCAATCTTCCCAACTGTGTATCAGACCCAGATGCAAACACCCTGAAATAAAAGCTGAGATGTTGATCTTGTGTCTCATCTTGATTTTGTTTTATGTCAAATCCAAATAACTGGATTGGTCTCATTGTTCCAATACGTCTGGAAGGAGATGCAACTACAAGCTAAATGGTGTTAGGTCAAGACGCATTACTGTCTCCCCCACCCCCATTCTTTTTTTATGAACAACAAAAAGAGCTTTACCGTAACAGCAACCTAACAGCATTAGCTACTTTAAAGTATGGAGCACTGTAAATTGCTGTGGAATTTACCAACTGTAAATGGGAATTTGTAGGCAGTGCAAAGAACTGCTGTGTACAGATGTAGAACTTAATTTTCTGGCTATTCTACAAGCCTGAGCGGCCTGGCAGTTCACCCCCAGCCACTTGGCTTTGGGGAGGCTTTCACATGTACCCTCATGTGTCTGAGTGAGCTATACAAATGCAAATAAATAATAGCAGGGGACCGCCGCTGCTCCTGACGTTACATCGTCTTATAACAGATCCTGACTTCATTTTAAGATATTCACTTGTAAAAAATATACTAGATTTGGTTTAACTAGATTTGCTTTATGCAAGTAGGTCGGCTAAGACTAATAACCTTATTAGCCACAAGCAATTCCACTAAAATGTCTCAGACAGTTACACTCTGGAAACAGTTCAAGAAAACAGCTGCTGACTCCCGACAGAGAGGTTTGAGGGCATCCATGAAAATCTAATTCCACGCAGTAAAGTTTACAACCCAACCCTGCAACAGAGAGAGTGACAGCCTGAGTCCTGTTTGGAAATGGTGTCATTTGGATTTTGGTCAGTAGATGGAAGAAACTGCCAACGGCAGCGGTGTTGAATAATTAATAGACTTGTGGCACAAGCTTTGTGCACTGAAGGCTGATTTGATCATTTCTCATTTCACATTAAGGAAAAGATAATTGTTGTTTCATATTATAACTTATAATAATGACTTCCTTACAATTTGCAGTGTGAAGGTATGTAGATAAATGTACCTACACAAGCTTTTATGTCTCAGATCATTTGCCCTCTTGTGGACGTAATGAACTTCGGAATCATTTGAATGTGTGTGGAAAGATGCTTTTTGTATGAATGAAGATCCTCTGGAGAAGTTTGGACACACTTACCCAGTGTGTCCAAACGTTTGACTGGTTCTGTATGTATACTATTGGTAGAACTGTTCTTTGCACCACCGCATGGCTTTTTTCCCAGTAATTTGTCTTATACTAGTAGGCACTACCTCTTGCTTACGGTCATTCGCTCGCACGAGTTCTTCAGCGAGTGACTCACTGAAAGTTCCACAACTGAAGCAAACAGTTTCAAAAGAAAAATATGAATTGCCTATATCTGAGTAACAGATTCAAACAAGCTGCACCTTCTCTAATGAATTCAGTCACATTTAACATATCGACTATGAAATAATGAAATAAAGTACGAAAGAAAACAGTAACCTGGTGATTTATAAATGAAAAAGCTTTTAGTTTTTTGGATTGCTCGAGTGGAAAGCCACCGTGTGTTTTTTTCTCTAAACAGAGAACCAAAAAGTACAGTTTAAGAATGGCTCTGCACTGAACCCACATGCCTGCTTAGATGACTGATTCAATAAAGCTGTCTCCAAAATACACAAGGGATTGGTGTACTTGTATGATAATAAATCCCTGAGGGTCGGCAGAGTCATGGGAACACAAGAAAAGAGAGCACCATCACCCTTGAAGCATTAGACAAAAAACACCACATTTTACTGTGTTCTGGGGAAAACAGCAGACCAGTAACTACATATGTGCACTTGAAAAAAAGACAAATAGATCAGGCAAAGTAAATTAGCCCCCTGCATGTAGGGCATAAAAATACACACCACTGTCCTTATTTTGTCACATTACAAAAGAGCTCTACAACTCAATGCAAAAACTCATTCAAAACAGAATGTAAAACAAAGACGCCTGTGAATCTCACAGCTGCTCTCTGCTGGGTCGCCATATGAAATGTGAAATATAATAAACAAACTAAGACAAAAGCTTTTTTTCCCCCTTTCTGATGTTTTCAGCAAAACAGCAGAGTACGACCCAAAAATAGGCAAACTGGAGTTTTCTAAATCCTAGAAACAATAAACCACACCAGAACAACACACCCACACTCAGAAAAGGACTGGAAAAATTCATTATGATGTTTGGACAGGAAGAGGTGGGGAGACAGACACGCACGCAACAAAAAAAAGCACATGTATGCAGGATTACAGCATAGCTGCCTGCAGTATTCATTCTGAATACATAAACAGTATGCGTGTGTATAAAGACAAAAACAAGAGTGTTCCAAAGAACGTGCTGCCTGCACGGTTACTGCGATACTGAAAGCGTGACGGACAGAACAATGACAGAAAAGTGATCCCAAAGTGTCTCCCTGCCCCTCGGCAGCAGGGACAAAAACAAAGAGATAGAAAATGGGAGAGTAAGAAGGGAAGTCGAGCAAAAAGTTGAGATGCTGGACTCAGATGGAGCGCTGCTAGGGCCATTCTGTATGTGTACTGCTGACATTTAGAGGCAGGCTAGCGTGTGGGCGTAGGATTGCATGGTGAAAAGGCCACACTGTAACACTACAGCAGGAGGCCATGACTGTATGGGGTTGTGCAAGTGTGTGTGTGTGTGTGGCAGTGTGTGTGTGTGGCAGCGTGAAGGGAAGTCTTGTAGAAATATTAGAGACAAAACTTTATGCCCTGTAAACTATTTGCTAATGAGCCCATATTCACACAGCTTCCTCATACAAAGAGCTAATCCTGGTAAAGAATTTCTTTAAAAAAAAAAAAAAATCCCTTTTGAAGTTAAGACTAAATTCCTAGTTAGATGGAAGAGAACTCCTAAGGTGGAGAACTTTTGGGACAAGGGAAGAGGACTTTAAGAGGCTCAAGACTTTCTCAACCAGGAAAAATGGTGGAAAGGGAAGATATCGTTTGAGCCTTTACAGGATCTGATCATCTCTGAAGTGTAGAACATGCACAGATCCAACAAAAAATCTAACTGAATGGTCAAAGTTGTCATATTGTTGGGGCGTGTTGATTGTTTCTGGGAGTGAACAGAACAAAATACCCCACCTTAAAAGCTGTTGGTTGCCTTTGAGTGACATGATGATTTTTTTTCCTGACTGACTCACTTGTTCCCACCCACTGCAGTAAAACCAAAGTGATCACAACATTAAGATACAGTATTTGGCATTTCAAATCTCAAAGTTCCAGCATGGTGGACACATGTTAACAAATGAATATATACAGTGTCAGCATGCATGTGGGTAATTCTGTGTTTTGCATATTTTGTAGGTTAAAGCATGGCTTCCAGCTGATTTTAACAGACATGTTCATTGTATTGATAAGAGATTTAACTGAGATTACCTGCGTCAGTTGGACCTGCTGTCCATTCTATGCCAATTGGAATTTCATGGGACTACTGTTAAACCTCTAGAAATAATGTCATACCTAACAACAGGGTCAACTACATTTCCTCAAGATTTAGTCCCTGAAACAAACGGTTGCAATGGTAACACCCCATACCCCCTCAGTACAACAGGGGGGAGGGGGGGGGACACCCAGTGTACGGTTTTCAAATAGTTGAGCGCTGCCGTCTGACCGCCGATGGCCGAGACATCCACACCACTGCACCATTGCGTGGTCTGCAGCGATATTTCCTCCAGTCTGGCAGATCAGTTCAAAGGCCTCATTGAATTTTCTAAAATAGTCCATCATAGATTCACAAAATGACTCTACTGACGATATTAGACAGGAACAAGCTGTGAGTGCAGCGCAGCAGGTGTGGAAAGCAGCCAAAGCCGCGGGAGATAAATTCAAAACGAAGTGAAAGCATTGTTCCAAAAATGGAAACCGTACGCAATAAACTGCAGAAAACGATGATGGATTTTATTCTACATGTTCCGGCCTATTTCCATCTATGCTGCCCCGGATATTTATGCGTAATCTAGCGATCAGCGGCCGGCGCTGTTGCCAACTTTTGTGCAACAAAACTCGCTGTCGGCTGTCTCAAAAGTTGCTAAAGGACGAATCGAGGTCCGGGGGTGTGTGTGCTGTCCCCCTCGGTGCCAAAGAGAGGTCCGGGCGATGCCACAGCGTATGAAGGGACGCAGTACGAGCGCTGTATTTACACAAAACACCGTGACAGCGGCGTTTTCAGGTTTCCGGTGTTGTTGTTTTTTTAAAAATATTTTTTCTTTGCTTATATCGGTAAACAGACAGGTGCACAGGATTTATGAAGGGCTTATATATAAAATGAAGAAATGACTTGTTCTGACCCTCATTAATAAAGAATATATTGTAGCGTCTTGACGTTGAAGATGATGGCGAGAGATTTCCAGCAAAAGTTGCCCTTTTATTAACAAATAAATGGTTGCTGCAACCAAAACAAAACAGTAACAACAACGAGACTGACTCGGATAATGACGAGAGGGAACCCGGTGTTCCGTCGAGTCGCGTTTTTCCATCAGGTACTGTTTCCCCACCGGCTCCTCGCCGCCCATGCGGCAAAAAGCGGTATCTGATGGCTGACATAAAGCCATCAGATACCCTTCCTCCTGTAATAAACTGGGGGAACCGTAACTGATGACCCAATGACCGCCATCAGATACCGTTTTATGGCGCGTGTGCGGTGCGGAGCGGCGAGGAGCCGGTGGGGAAACAGTATCTGATGGGGAAACGCGACTCGATGCTGAAATCGCCCAACTGTTCAACTCAGACACTGAAGATGAGGAATTTAAAATGTGAGAGTATTTTTCTGTATTTGTTATATTCTGAGTTATTGTGAATGAGTTGAATAAAGTTCGACTTACCTGACGCTTTCGTTTCATTCTACATATGTTTTATCATGCGCCTTATGTATGAAAATAGACCCGTTCATTGACAGTGCGCGTTATAATGCGGTGCGCCTTATGGTCCGAAATATACGGTAGTTCTTAGATAGCATTTTTCTACTCTAGCCGAGCACTCAAAGTGCTTTATGCAGCATGTTAGCTTACTTTTAAGCTAACCATCCTTCCTAGAAATGCTTTGACTGAGTCAGTGTGTTTGTGAATATGAGTATCATTCTGTAACAGAAGAAGCTTGAAAAAATTACACAACTAAAAATATGGAACACTTTATAAGCCCTGAGGATCAGGCAGTATTTTACGGTTTCCCCTGTTTAATTAAATAAGTCAATCAAGTCTATAGAATCAAACCATTTTCACAACTAATTTAATAAGGACTTCTGTGTTCCCTCCAATTATCCCTGCACCTTAGCACAGCTAAACCAACAGAATAAAAGTGTAACTATGGCCTTACTTTGATGTGAGAGGCTGGGTGGTAGGAGGTATCAGTGCAGGTGCCTGCACACAAGCTGAACAGGGCTTTCAGAAATGACTGCTTCTCTGGCAACATTGTTGATGACTTCTCATTCACATAAATAGACTAAACAATTCCGTATCCCACACAGTGATGGCTCTGCATGTATCTCAGAACTGCCAGTGCACACACTGTATTGTTGCCAGTTGCAGAAGCATACCCAGCCCCTGCTTCTGCCCATTCAAGCTGCACAGGAAACCCTGTAGTTCTGACACAGCTGTGGGTCATCAGCATGAGCTTCCTCCACCTCCTTAAATGCTCACTGAGGGAGTTACCTACCTTGTCGCTGTCCACAGTGTTCTGGGATGTCCTGGATGCAATGGAAATGGTGTCTGGTTGGCTACTGCCATCTCCCTGGCTGTCTCCATCTTCACCTCCCTCCCTGGAAAAACCCCAAAACAAACAAACAAAACCACGCAGCACAGTCAGAATGAATCCCTCAACTTAAAATCATAAATGTAAATAGTCTTAGTGATGATGTTTCCATTCTTAGACATATTTTACATCATTCAGTCTCTTCTGCATGTCCTTTCTGGTTTGCTTTCTGACTCTTGTTGCATTAATGATTTACACAGGCCTACAGATGGAAGTATATTAACAGACGCAGAGCACTTTTTTTTCAGGTGGAGGTGAATTATTGCCTGACTCCCTGCACACTGAACTGCTCCCTAAGTAAATGATCTATCCCTGTGCAATTTCCCCCCATATACAAAGTTCACAGAAAATGTGTTTTGAACTGAGGACTAAAATTTATATAAATGGATCTGTAAATAATAGTCAAATAAATGCACCATAAATAACATTTAACATATAAAATGTGCTTTACCTCATCAATCCCACTATTTATTTACTATTGTACTCAAGTTTCAATTCATTTATTTACCCATTCATCTTTCCATCGTTACATGCCAAGCTCCCAACAGAAATGGCAGCATCCAATCAGGAGATCTCTAGATAACTGCAAAAAAGCAAGCAGCTAATCTAGCTAAGAATTATACTGTCAGTCAGGACGTTTTTTTTTTTTTTATGGAGGAGCATTCAGTAGGTGTGCATGTGATGTCAGAGGGTGGGTTGCTGCTGTGGAAAGTTACAGGATTTTCTGTCTTTGGAAGACTTTAAAATAACAAGTGGTGTGACACTGAAATCTGTAATTGGATTAATACAAACGGACATAAATACGGGAGCTAATAAAAACAGAAATATTAATTCATGTCACATTCTGTAAATGACTGCTTTTACTTCATATTGAATTGAGGCATTAATTTATCTGTTTTTCTGGAGCTTTGGTCACATATGTATCGTTTTTAATGAGTCACGACTTGCTAATATTAGTAATGGAATATTTCTACAACTGATTTTCTGAAATCTTGTGCTTCTACAGCTTTGCTTCTCATACAGGGACCCTATCAGTGTATGTTTGTAAATGCTGCAGTACTACTTTTTCACTTTTCCTAATCCAATTCCACTATCAAGTATAAAAGTAGCTGCATCTTCACCTCTTAGCATTATTCCTGGGTTTGATCAGTGCTGGTGTTTTAGGAAGGTGAAGTGGCTCCTTGAGCGCCCCCTTCAGGTGAGTCATTCTCTCCTGGATCACCTCCCTGATGTTCTTAATCCATTCCTGTTTAGCTTCCATACTGGTTGCCTGGAAGAATCACAATTTGAATATTCCTTTAACATTCCAGTAAACCAGAGAGCCTTTTTTTTTTTAAAGTTTCACTTACTTTGAGCAAAGTTTTATTATCAGAGGAAGGTGTTCTTCCTGACCACAGAGCAAATTTACATGGGTCACCCTCAATGTGCTCAGTCACCCCCAACTCTGATGTCTGCAGGAGAGGAAGAATAAGGAAGAGGGGAGAGTTAAAGAGAGGCAAGAATAAGTTTAATTAAAGCACACAGCAGTTATTTATACATCTAACCACACACAGGCATGGTGAAAACAGCAGAGCCACACCTATTGCACATACATAAAACTGCTACTGGACGTGCATACTCACTAGTAGTCTGTTCTTGAACTGATACTTGGTTCTGCCAGCTGAGTCTTTGATCTCCTTGCTGAAAACCAAAGAGAACTCAAACAGGAAGAGGTGCCGGTCCCGGCCCTTCCTGATCAGTGAGCGTGGATCCCAAACCTGAAAACTGTCCTGCAGGATCAGCTCACCCTGCACCTCCAGGTTCTCCTCAAAGCCTGAAGAAGACTCGCACATAAATAACCATGTTTCACATAAAGTCTAGGAGGAAGTGGAGTGAGGACAGTATCTTACCCTCTAACATGGCAAGATGCATGGCATCATTTGCTCTCTTAGGAACACTGAGCATCACCTCCAAACCATCTTTGATCTCCCCCTTACCCTCCTCACAGCAAGATAATAACTCCTGTAGGAGGACAGGAGTTATTATGAGTTATTATGACAGAGGGGATAACTGTGTGAATAAAAGTGTGAAGGTTTGAATTCTCTTTCTCTC
>VUQM01093925.1:4394-14707 GCA_015108615.1 Australoheros scitulus | reverse complement strand
TAATTTTCCGTGCATCTGCGTATCCTTACTCATTAACTGAACTTCCAACACCTTGTAGCCCCCAGTGCCTCACACACACACACACACACACACACACACACACACACACACACACACACACACACACACTTATAATATGCTGCGTCTCACATTCCACAAGTAGCTTTGGTGTTTGTCTTTTCTTGTCTCGACGCGCACCCAGATTACGCACAGTCTGTTGTTGACGCAGTCGAAGAAGGCAGCCCGTCACTGCTTTCCCTCCTGCCCATAATCTAGCAGGAACACCTCTCCACCACGCCTCCATCACCTCACCCGCGACCTCTCAGCTGGCCTGGTGCTCATTTGAGGCCCCTGACGTTTTCCCCCTCATAGTCTGAGGTCATTGTTTGACTCTGGGAGGGTTTGTTGTGTCTGGATTTGAAATATTAACAGCAAAGCTCTTCTTCCGTTAATGTGTGGGAATAAAACCCATCTGTGCGGGGGAGGGGGGCAGTTTTAGGTGTGTAACATTAAACCAGCTGAAGGTCTACTCCAGCAACCTGCCAAACAAGCCTGGCGCTGCTTCCTGCCTGTCAGAGGGAAGCCAAGAGAAAGAGGATGCTGTGATGAGATGCCACCTTCTGCTCTTTTGTTTGGTCATGTGGTCACATGCGAAGGCCTATAGGTCCTGTTAATCAGCTGATGCAGCCAATGAAAACAGACCTGAATGCTGTCCAAATGGATTCTTGAAGCAGTGGATACAAAGGAGGAATTCCAGCAGCTTTCTCCTGTTTTATGAGTGCAGGAGGAGTCCGACTCCATGCAGTAGGACTCGTGTCCGTGGGGATCGACTGTAATTGTTAGCAGAATAATTCAGCCTTGTAATTTCTATACTATCTCTTATCATCTCCCGTGACATTTTCCTCTAAGCCGGTTTATCAGCACACCTTGTTTAAGGCCCTTTGGACGTCTGCCTATCACCCACCAGAGTTTGCTGAACTGCTTGCTGCAGTGAGGAACATCTTGGCAGCTGTTCTTATTTCAGAAAAGACTTTTTATTTGTCTGAATTCACTGAAAATATCAGTTAGGTAATCCTGAAGGTTTCTGTATGTCGCAGCTCAGCCTGATCTCATGGGTGCAACATGCTGATCTAAGCCAAACACGTCCTGATATGTGTTATGAACACTTACAGGATGAAGTATTATGAATTATTCTTCAGTTACTTCTGTAACTAGCCTCTGCAAAATGTAACTGAAATATTGTCCCTGATTGGTCGGAGTTCTGCTTTCAGATATTTTCATATTTCTTTTCCCTGCATTTCCTCCAGAGGCTTTGATGTTTTCAGGCTGTTAATGCGAATATGTTTTAAATGGCGTTCCTGCTTAAACGAACGACACCGTGTGGTTCAAATTGGGATTACACAAAAGTGTAGTTTTTTTAAAAGCCGATACTGATGTATGATGATTGAAATATCAGATATCTCGTCCTTTTTTTCTCCTTTCAGACCTAAAATATAACCTGACTTCCCAAAAATTTATGCACAGTTATTTGAGTCCTTACTAACATAAAATGACACTGTAGTAAAATAATCCTTTTATTGTCAGAGAAAATCATGGATTACTCATTAGCCGATTTCCCTGTGTTCCCAACGGTTATAAATGCAGATACTGACAGATCCACAGATTGCTAATATCGGCTCATATATCGGCCCATATATGTGGATGCTCTAATTGTAGATGTTTTGGATGTAAAGTGGATGTTTCTTTAACATGTGCTGGCAGCCTTAGAAGAAATTTTAGTGTTTTAAACGATTGTAACTCAGAAATAAATAAAATGTAAATAAAAATAGTGATATATTTATAAGAAATGATAAATGTAATGAAGCTAAACTGAACATTAAATATTTTAAACATAAAGCTGTAACAGTCCCAGTTTAGGCTGTTTCTATAAAACCAGAAAATGAACGAACTGAAGATGATTGCTGCCATGGTGAGAAACCTCCAGTATTTCTTCATCTTAGCAGGATTCATTCATGATTCATGGTGCTTGTTAGCGCCTGTAGTTCCTGTGTTGTTGGCACAAACTGCTCTCAGTTTCACGGCTGGCCGTTTGTGGCCACCGTCCTCCTCTGACCCACCCGCTCAGCGCACCATCACACCGGACAGCCAAGAGACCACCTTTATGGGCTTTGGTTTTAGGCTGATGAGGAAGCTTCATGCGAGTCTTTGGACATAAACAGCGATGAGTGACAGTTTTGATAATGCAGTAAAATTGTTATCTGTTTTTCCTGCCCAGAACTGAGAGGACCTGAACTTATTAGCATTTGCTACTAAACGTCCTGCTATGTTCAGCAGCTGCTCGCTTACTTTTTGTTCACTAGTGTTTGCATGTAGTTGTAGTTTTATGCTGTTTTCAGTGGCTGCAGCAGAAGGATGCTGCAGTCGATGCAGAAACAGCTGCCAAACCGAGGGTACGTGTGGAGTGTCCTGGAGGAAACCTCTGCTTTGCTGTTGGAACTCGCAGTGATGGGTCTTTACGTCATTTTCATCTTTGGCTCAGCCCTCAAAAATTCAGCATCTCCACCCGTCATCAGAGTAACTGACTGTAAGTGTTAACACTGTTTGGCAGCTAATGCTGAAATCATGATGGATTCCTACTTTGGGATTTAGGGCGGCTCCACAGACAGTGTGAGACTCTTGTGCTGTTGGACCTTGTTCACAACTAACGAATGAATCAGTGATCACAGTAATAAGTTTCAGTGCTGCTGTAGTGCAGTGGCAGCCTGGGCTTTGCTCTGATCGCACTACTCTGATGTGTAACAGTGGCTTGGTGCCAGCGGTTATTGATTGTGGTTGCAGTGGCAGCTTTTCGAACTTTGTCCAGTCAACATCGGCTCAGGGAGTTGGCCAGGAAGGTCTCTGTGGCAGTGGGATCAGGCTCCACATTTCTGCAGAAATCTTTACAAACATGCTGCCAAAGGATTGCTGAGTTCACAGGCTCTAATTTTCCATGTATATTATTCATTGTTGAAGTTGATTTGCAAGCAGAACTGGAATTCATGCTGAAGCCCAAGCTTATAGGCTGGATCTATTAAGCCCAGTACATTCAGCCCCATTTCGTACTCTCGTGGAGGCGAATGCGCTCCAGAACACGTTTTTATTGCCTTTATTTTGAGTCCAGCAGATTGAAGTTAACGGCTGCAGATGCACCAGATTTGATTTTGAGACATTTTGGTGATCCAAAGGTCTCCTGCTGACTCACTGCCCTCTGAAAACTATTCTCACCAGTCAGATGAAACAAGAGTATTTAAGCACACACGCATGTTTCTGGTTCTTACTATTAAATGATTTTTTAGGAGGTGCTCTGATGGAAAAGCTATTTTTTTCCTGTTTAGTTGGTTTTCATGGGATTTATAATCTTATATTTTTATGGACGCCAGTAGGATCTGTATGCAGCCATCTGTTTTCTTAGCCACTGGTGCAGCCGGGGTACGGCACAAACAGGTCACAGGTGTGTTGCCAGGCTTGCTCACAGAAACAGGTGAGTTAGAATCACCAAACTCAGGAGCCAGGACAGTGCTGAACACTACAGCTCTGCACAGCCCTTTGAATAAAAATGCTTCTGTGCTTTAGATGGTTTGAATCTTCATCGAGGACTTTAAATAATGTTTGTTTAAATGGGCCCAAACCCTCTGCAGCCGTGGTTTGGTGGTATTTTGTGATGGTGATGCTGAGTGCATTTCACAGAGAAACACCAAAAACTTGGTTAACAGAGAATTTGTTGCAGTGCAGTTGCATTAAATTGAATTAGATTGAATTATAACTGGATGGGATTATTATGAAACCGGTGGACAATTTTTAAACTGAAAAAAATGATGCTTCAAAACTGCATCCAGAGGCTGTTTGAGGTTTGTGTGTGTTCAGTCAGGGGAGGAGGCATTTTTAAAAATCAAGCATCAATATAATCAAATATTTATGTGTGTCACAGAGGATAGCAGTGACAAGGAGTTATGAATGTGTAGTTCACTCTGTGAATGAAAAATTAGTGTTTAAAAATGTTTTACTGGCCGATCTGTGTTCCTACCCTCACGGATGTCTGAGCTCTGGACCAAGAGGTGATGTAATAGGAGCTTCAAACCCATCTCTGGGGCTGAGCAGACACCCTCAGAGATGGGCGAGGAGCTCGGCCTAACACACAGAAACATGGATGGATGGATGAGGGAGGAAACTTTGGCTTTTATGAAAATGCTCTGAAAAACATGGGAGTAACTTAAGCTGTTTCAAGCAGGAATCTTTTATTTCAAAAGCAGTTACAAAAAAATAAATAAAAAGAGCAACATTTAAAAAAAATAAAAAATATCACCATGAATCTTTCTACAAACCAGCCCGGAGCCCATTTTCATGGAGCTGTCACGTAGACGGTCTGAAAATGAAACTTAGTGAGTCCACCTGAAAGTGACATGTTTGGGCTGACGTCTTGTACGTTACACTGTAAAAGCCTCAGAGACCGATGTGCACCTCAGTGCTTTGAAGCCATCAGCGGTTATTTTCACGGTGGCGTGGTGGTTAGCACTGCTGCCTCACAGCTAGAAGGTCTGGGTTCGAGTTCACCTTGGCCCTGGAGCCTCTGAGTCTGTATGTTCTCCCCGTGTCTGCGTGGGTTTCCTCCCACAGTCCAAAGACCTGCAGTTAGTGGGGTTAGGTTAACTAGTGATTTTAAATTGCTCACAGGTGTGAAAGGTTGTCTCTCTGTGTTGGCCCTGCGACAGGCTGGCGACCTGTACAGGTGTACCCTGCCTCTCGCCCTACAGCTGGGATAGGCTCCAGCCCCCCCACGACCCTGAAGAGGAGAAGAGGACAGATGGAAGGCACAAACATGAAGTGGTGTCATTTATCATAAGCTGCCTGTTAGTGACCCTCAGCCTCCTTTATTTCTAATGTGTGATGTTAATGTTGCTTGTTTGGTTTGAATGGCTGATTTATTCAGAGGTCCTTGTACACAGCAATGGTGTTCCTGCGAGTCGTCTCCCATCCTTTGGCCCGTGGAGGCTGAAACAGGGTTTCATTCAGGCTGGGAGCATGAATGTGGGGTTTTTGTGCCCGGCGATGAGTGGAGCCGAAGAACGTCGACTCTACGTCTGCACGGCGTCCCCACGACACACAGCTTTGTGCAATTGAACCCAAGAGGGTTTCACCTGAATCAAAGCGTTGGTTATTTTTAAAAAGCCCTCTCATGTAGAAATGCTCATCTGTTAAATGTGTTTTGTGTCTCTCGCTCGGCAGCAAGAGCGAGAGTTGTGACTCATTCTTCGTTCCTTCGACAGACCTTCCTGCACGGCCGTGCTCTGAAGCATAACCTACATCACATTTACGTAAGAAGGCTGCTAAGTGCAGGAAAGCACTTCCTGTATTTCGTCTCACTCACAAAAGGCCAGAGATGAAAGGAATCTGATCATTTTAGGCTCATTTTAGATGAGAGGTTGAACCAGTGTTTGTGTCACATTTGTCCAAATAGTCAAATCATTTTGCACGAAGCAACATCGCTGATCTGTCTCTGATCTGCACTTTTAGAACTGGTTCCATTGTTCTTGTCTGAGGAAGCCGTTCAGTTACTCTCTCAGCTTAGACCAAAACATTAGAAACGCACTTCAGTTTGCTTTAATGGCTCATTAGTGGGACATTAGAGACGGTTTAAAGTAACATTTGCTTGATGGGAAATTAAAAGGAGACAAAATAACTGCAAAAGATGCAAATTGACCATAAATAGACTCTAAATGACTAAACATACCACAAGGCCACAAATGACTGTAAAAGATGCAAAATAACCACATGCGTGCTTCAGATGACTAAAAAATGATGCAGAATGACCGCAGTCTCAAAAAGATGGAAGATAAGCAAAATGTTGGAAACCTGTTTTTAAGCATTTTTTGTGTTTTATGTAAAAACACTACAGGAAGTTCCTTTAAAGTGGGTTCAGGCTTGCAGATGATCTGCTGTGGGGACCCTGCAGGTTCAGGCTTAAACAAAGATCCACACCAGCCAAAATAACACTTGTACAAACAGGAAAATAAATATGTATTTGCACATGTTGCATATTCTCAGTCATTGTGTGGATGCGGCATGTGGCGTTTCCATTTTGACTGAACTTCGAGCTGTAACACCAAACCCAGGATGTAAACCTCCCACCAGGACCTGGAGGTGTCCACCTATGTGGGAGGTGAGAACGTTCCACACCTGAGAGAGGTTAGAGGGCAGGGCTCAGAGCTGTGGCTTTAAAAAAGGTGAAGGCTAAACTGATCTCCATCAACAACACCAATGCAAGAAAGTGTTGGTGAATGAAATCGTGCCACAGAGCAGGCTTACAGCGAGAGGTATCAGTCACTTTATTCCACTTATCCAAGTTGGGGGTGGAGCCATGGAGGGAGGGTACACCTGGACAGCAGGGATAACACTACACTGGTCGCACCCACGGTCAACCCCACGGTTTCAGAGGTACCCACAGCATATAAACGCCACACTAGAAGGCCAATTGGTGGATTTGACACCAGGACCTTCTTGCTGTGAGGCAGCAGTGCTAACCACCACACCACTGTGCTGCCATGCTTTATGAATCTCCATGAAAATAAAAGACAGTGAATATTGGTGAAAGTGAAACCCTTAAAGAGTTCTGCTGAGTTCCACCTTTATTTCTGGTCTAAAGCAGCTGACTCAGAGAAGTCTTCAGTATTTCTCTCAAACCGAGGCTGGAGCAGCGACTCGGTTTGAAACTCTGTTTTTAGCATTTATGACTGAACAGATTATTTATAGGAGAGTTTCTGTTAAAGTGTCACATCAGTGACAGTTTCAGCTCAGCTGTCAGAACTCCCCTAGTTTAAAGGAAAAAAACAGACTTCCTGATGTGGTTGCATAATGCGTCATTCATCAACCCCTAGCACCTATCTCCACCATCTCTAAAAGAGGCCTAAACAGCAGTGTGATTGATTATGAGCTGCACAAAGGCAGGAAACTCAAATGCATAATTTGGAACCTTTTTAAATGAGGAATAAAGCTCAGAGCTGCTTCTGCAGGGGAGGATTTGACACTTGGAGTCCTGACCTGCAAAACGAAATCCTAAATGTTTACATTGATTTTGTTTTAAAATGAACCCTCGGTCCTTTTAATACAGCACCACACGTGCCACCGACCTTACATCCACAGCTATGGTCAGCGGAGACCGTACAGAGAAGCCATACAGGAACATCACAGAAAGGCCTCCAGTTTCCAATCTAGACCCTTCTTGCTGTGAGGTGATGTTGCTAAAAGCCCCAGTTTTATACTCTGAGGATGGTGAAGTAAACTTCTCTGATGAGTTTACAGAAGCAGAGGATAAAAGCATACATCCATGCAGGCGTATTGCTTCCAAAAGCAGGATGATGGATGTTTTTGCTGTTAATACAAAATAAAGAGAAGAGAAATGAAGTCTGAGCAGACCTCCCTGACAGGCCACCGTACTTAAAAAATGGATCCTCCCAGTCTGTGTTGGAACACTGCAGGCATTAGGCAGAGAGTTGGGAATGATGGCTCTCCCTGCCAGATTGACGTATGATATTTAAAATAGATTGTTCCCCTTATTCTGCCTTATGTGTGTCAGTGAGGAAAGTGAAGGAAAGCAGAGAAACCAAAGGTTGCACCTGTGAGGAGCTAAAGGAAAACCTGCAGCAGTGTTTGCAGCCATGCCGTTCAGGAAAGCTGTGGGCTGAAGAAAGCTGTAGTGAGCCGTGGCCGTGGGAGCTGCACACAGCGCTCTCTGTGGCTCAGCGCTCCAAACGTCGTTTTCCACCTCAGCCAAAGTTTCCATCTCCCACCTCTTTGCATTTCGGGTTTTCACTCAGAGCCACTGTCTCATTGTTTGCATGATTTTTGTGATTGATGCACAGCTGTGTCACATGATCACAAACAGGAACAAAGGAATTTTTGATGTGATGTTGGCAGCGTTTTTCATTTTATCATAGCTTTGTGTAGTTCGAGTCTTTAATTTCAGTCCCAAAAACACATTTGAATCAAGTTTTCCTCACAAACATCTGAGGAAATTATTTCATACGAAGTTTGTTTGCAGGGAAAAAACATTTTGTAATAATTCAGTTTTTTAAAAACATATTTCCATCATACTTCTCACACTTTCAAGTCCATGCAAACTACTCAACGTGCTAGTGACCACAGCCATCACTGAGGTTCTCAGTGCAGCGTCGTGTACCTCTGTGACCGATGTCACAGCAGCTTGGCAGCCTTTGACCCCTGTGACATCATCAGCTGTTCTTTGTTTGCAGTAGTTTTGACTGAAACACCCAAAATCATAACAGTATCTTTGATCGGCTCCTCCCCTCTGCTCTCACTGACCGAGCACAGCACTTCATTTACTGTAAAGTAGAAGAAGAAGAAACAGCCTTTATTGTCCCGCAAAGGGGAAATTCAGGTGTAACAGCAGCCATAGGTATAAAAATTCAGTTGAAAACAATATATAAAAAAACAAAATTAATAATAATGATAATAATATATATACTGTACAGGAATATAATAGAAATATGCACTGTCTTCAATTCATATTAGGTCAGGTCAGCAGTGTGCAGTAAAGACTCTCACACTGAGATGAAAGTAAATTAGCCGGGGTGTTGCTGCATCTGTAGTTGTGTGTGGAGACACTGATGTGCGTGCTGTTTAGATGCTTCATAACTGTGTTTCATTCCACATAGAAAATGTATCAGGACTCAATGAAAGGATCGGATCAATAAGCAGCTGATGGACCAATCAGAAAATGATCTCATCGGTGTGGGGGGGTCTCGATTTACTGACAGCGGCGCTAACAATGATGTTTAAAGGTGAATTTTTGATGACATCTTTGTGATACTCTTATGATGATATTGTAATATTGCAGATTTTGTCCAGTTCTGGTTACAGAGTCTCCACTTCAGTTTGGATTGGCAGGAATAATTATCCAGTCTTTTGGATAATAAACTGCTGCTGAGCTTCATCTTTCTCACATGGCCGCTGACCAGAGTCTTCATGCTCGATTAAACACAAAGGAAAGAATCGTGTAAAAATAAGTGTGTGTTTCTAATGAGGAAAATTAAGATTGTGGTGTTTCCTCGTCAGCAGGGACTGTGTGGTTAAAAGCCCACTTTGCTTGTTGGGGTCTGTTTGGCTGCAGACACCAGAACAGGAAGAAAAGCACATCCAAACGAGCATTTGTAGGTCAGCTGACCTCACTAATCGGTTTGTCTCAATCAGAGAAGTGATGAGAGTGGTCTGAAGATGTGGAGGAGGAGCTGGTAAACAGGAAGTAGGTGAAAACATCATGAAGGCTACAGTGTCATGTGGGAATTCGTCTATCACACGTTTAAAACCAACCCACTCTCCCCTCTCATTGGCTGCCTTTTGACCTCATCGACTTTCCTCTGCTGTGGATGTGCAGCTCCACGGGGAGCCGTCGTCCCTCGTACACGTCATTAACGGGCGCGGCGTCCTGGCTGCTTCACGATGTAAAGCTTATTCAGAGCCTCCTGCTCAGTGTCTGAGGACGAGGCTCTCAGGCGGACCTGTGGGAGCAGAAACTAGACCACGCCCACATGAACTGTGCCAGACCCTGGTCACAGTTCAGAGGGTCACCTGGAGAACATGATGGCGCCATACTAACAGCAAATGGTTCGAGTAGTTTCTGATTTCTGCCATTTTTAACGTTTCCGACAAACTGTGTTAGACATATGTGACGATTCATTTATTTAAACTTTGATTATTGAAGGGGGGTCATGTTATTGTGCCATTAGTGCTACATACCCTATATATTTCTGAGTCAATAATAAGGTTTTTCTAATTATTGATGAGTCTGCACTGATATAAATACCCCACATGTTGATGTCCAATCCAAAGTATCCTGAAATCTGAGAATTCAGGAAATCAAACTGCAGTTATTGAATAAACGCTGTTTAAAAATGGTGCATTTTAAAATATGAAGTGACTGGGTGAAGATCCATATATGGGAACCTGATTTGCACCATAAACATACACTGCCTGGCCGGAAAAAAAAAAAGTTGCCACCAAAAAAAAGGTCACACACTAATATTTGGTTGGACCGCCTTTAGCTTCGATTATGGCATGCATTTGCTGTGGCATTGTTTCGATAAGCTTCTGCAATGTCACAAGATTTATTTCCATCCAGTGTTGCATTAAATTTTCACCAAGATCTTGCAGTAATGATGGCAGATCCTGACCACTGTGCAAAGCCTTCTCCAACACATCCCAAAGATTCTCAGTGGGGTTGAGGTCTGGACTCTGTGGAGGCCAATCCATGTGTGAAAATG
>VUQM01093902.1:0-10059 GCA_015108615.1 Australoheros scitulus | reverse complement strand
TTATATTTATGATTCTGCTGAGTAAGCCAAAATTTTTTTTTTGATCACGTATTGAAAATAAAGGAATTTCACTGAGCTTATTGTTTATGTCTGATTACATTTTCTAGTTACATTTTGTTAAAAGCTATAAAACTAAATTAAAGATGGTCGCACTGCTACAAAGTCATTTGATACAAGAGCAAAGACAAGAGTGTGAGGTAAGGAATAGTGACAATATGAGGTCAGTCTATAAAGTTTTTGTTTTCTTTTTTCAGATAGCAAAAATTTCCTTTTAATGTAAAACACTTTACATTATGTGTGATTGAAATGATAATGTGACCAATACCAGTGAGCAACATGGTGGATTTAAAAATAATAATTAAAAAAAAACCCTGAAACTGTGAGCACAGTCAGAGTCTTACACAAACCCTAATTTACAATTTACATCTAAAACTGATTTTCTGCACCTGCTGGCGTGAGTGAAACCATGAACCTGCACACCTCCAGCCTGGGCAACAACCATCTGGCTACTAAAACAACACAAACAATATGGAGAAGAAATGGGAGTTTGTTTTACATGCCATGCAAACTTTATTCTATGATTTACTTATGAAAGTGGACACTTTCACACACATCCTCTCATGCAACTAAACTGTAAAAAAATGAAATGACATAGCAAATCCCCCAGTGGAACAATTACAAAATGTGTGCTCAGCCTAAATGTAACTTTTATTTATTTATTTATATATATAAATATATATATATATATATATATATATGAGCCCCACTTTAAATACAGGCATCACAGCAGACAGTGGTAATGAAAAAAATAAATAAAATAAAAAAAACAACCTTCTCATGTTTAACCAAATATTAACTTAAACTTTCTAAAGGGAGCAAATCAAAAAAGTGTGACGGGCGACACGCGTCTTTGAAATGAGTTCATCTCACTGGAATCATTAGTTTGGAGCTGCGAGCAGAACATTTTCCTCCATTGCAGCAGTTTCAAATCACAATGCAATAATATTTGCCAGTATAATCTGAAACGATGTTGGGGGTGGGGGTGGCAGAGGGGTGGCTTGATGTGGCAAAGGAGCAGTGGATGTTAGTGATTGTCCTATATTGCTCATGCTTTCATGGATTACTTAATTATCAGCCCGTGCCGACGTTCTGCTCTGTTAATGGTAGGCAATATGGCCCTTACCTCACTTAAGGAATAAATTGTATTGCTTCATCTCTCTCCATCTTGTAACGAACACACCCTCCCACACATATAAACAGCCCTTCCTACCTCTCTTCACCGCTCACATAGATCATTTAAGCTGGAATGGAATAGTTACTGAAGCAAATTCCCAATGAGATCCGACATTTTTTCACAATAACAATTCCTTTAATTGGGCGCCGCTACCTATTTCCTCGCAACCTGTTTTATTCATCTTTGCAGAAATCAGGGATAAGATCCTCAATGACACATGCTGGGTTTATGATTTTAAATCATGAAGAGTGAAAGTTCTTAGAGAAATTGCTATTGCCTCAGTGGGAAGCATTGTTGTGAGCAGAGGTTTAGAAGATTAAAAAAAATATATATCAAGTTAATCATGAACTCAGAGAGTAGTAAGCTGCGGCACAAAGAGAAAGACACATCTGAGAGAAGAGGACAGTGTGGCAGGCAATACTGTAGGCATGTGTCATTAAGGTGAGCGTGTCATTAGCAGCGGCTGTGGTGGCCTTGAAAATGAAAAGGAAGAAAGAGAAGCCTGAGTAATATGGTGCCCTCCTGTAACAAAAGTGCATTCTTTATATTTGTTGTACATGGCTCTCAGAGCATTGTCACATTTTTCAGTATAAAGATGTCTTTCCACAATTAAACACTAGATACACAAACATTTGTGCATGTACACATTCATCAGACAGAGTGACACATTAGCATTCATGTATGTGGTGAGTACAGTACAACCCCAATAACCTCCCTCTGCTCCCTCAGCATCAGCACCTGAGAGCAGTGCAGGTAGTGTGCAGATGGTTTATGCTTTGCTGAAAACTGCTGCTCGCTGCTGTCAGATACGATGCCATGAGAGCTGTGACACTAAACTATACAGTACAGAAATCAAAAATATCAGCACGACAACTTCACATTCGGGCTTTGTTTCTCTGTGGGCTCATCGCTAAAAGTGATTTCTTCCTTTTTATGCACAGGTGTTTGAGTCATTCTCATCATGAACAAACTGATTACAGCAGCTCCAAGTAAATTTAGAAAAGAATCCTCTGTGAGATGTGTATTATTTAATATTTTTTGTATATGCGGCAAATTAATGTTTGCTGGTGGAGCTTTCTTTACTTTTTTACAATGTAATAAATAAGATTTCATCATATTTTGCAAAACAATGCATACACATTATGTGTGTCTGTGTGTGTGTGTGTGTGTGTTTGTGTAAAAAGTAATGGAATAACATATCCGTGCAATGCCTGTTTAAATGCATTCGTTTCATTCCATCACTGGTTGATGCAGAATATATCATATTTTAAACGACACTTACACTGAAGGAAAATGAAACTTGATGTTAAAGTGATAAAATGCCCCCCTGGAGACAGAATTCACATTATGGTGTTTGTTACTATAAAGTGTAATTAAGCAGCGTGTCTGTAAAGCCCGCAGAGAGGTCTGTAGTGTGTGTGTGTGTGTGTGTGTGTGTGTGTGTAGAAGGTGGCTGCACACATGCACCTACAGCACAGCGAGGACAGTGTGAGTCTGACACCTCTCTAAAGAGTCCCATCGACCTCATCATGAGTTGCAGTCTCGACAGGAAGTCTCCTCTGTTTTACACTTTCAGTCTAGTAGACTGTGACTCGCAGCAAGGCTGCACAAACTGACTTCTGAACCATTATAACGCTTGTTTTCCAGGTCTGTGTGTTTTCCCTGCACGGGGCCTGTTTGCGGTAAATATCCACACTCAGATCCTTCGCCAGAGGATTATTGAACATTAATTACATTAGCATTTTTTCTCTGACAACAAGGTGGCTTCTTATCTGTGATCTTCAAACTGCGACTGGGAACTATTGATCTGGGCCATGTTGTCATTCAGATGATAATTAGGTGCAGGTGAGAGGTCAGCCTCCAATCCGTTTGAACATCTGGATGAGAGTTCCTCAAGGACAATGGGAGCCACGGGGTGCCGCCACTCTGTCGAGCCCCACGTGTCTTCATGTGCCTAAGTCCATTATACAAATTGTCTAATTAATTCCCACATTCCAGCAGTGTGGCCCAACAATCAATGGAGACAAAAGCACTGGGGAAAGCGCCCTGCCAGAGCCCAGTGTACAGTTACAGTCAAAGCTGGAGGGGATGCACCTGCTGCAAGGTCTCATCCTGACCTTTTTCATAGGAGAACGCACACACGCACACGCACGCACACGCACGCACACGCACGCACACGCACGCACACGCACGCACACGCACACAGATCTAGTTTAAATTAACATCTCCCAGGAGAAAATTGATGTTCACTTTATTTTAGTGATTATTTCACCTGTAATGGTGCAGAAACTGTATGATCAGGTGTGACTGCACATTTTATTTTGTGACTTTTTTTTTCCTTTTTTGGGGGGGGCAATCTTATCTTCTTAGAGAGAGAACACCATTAACATTAATCTGTACAGATTCTGGGCTAACAACATACTGTGAGTGTGCCATAGTTGGAGAGGTGGTGCTATCACAGGTTATTCTTATCTATAATTAAAACTGTATTTTAAGGGACATGCAAATGGGAATATTAGCAGCCTTAACATATAACCTTTTCAGTGTGGTGGGAACAGAGTTGAAAAGAACCATTTCACAGAGACCCCACTTTCCAAAAAGTAGTTCAGTGTATTCTTTTTCATAAGTAAATAAAGGTAATCTCCACGGGTGCATTAAATTCTGTCGCCACTGCATTTATGTTATCATTAATGAGATGAATAATTCCGTTTGCACACTGCAGAAGTGCTTACAGCAGAACTTTGGAAGAATCAACTGAACAAATTGTGTTAGAAATTCCTAAATGATCTTGTTCGGAGTGTTTAAGAGTGGGAAAGATCTCCTGCCTCACCGCACTGTGTGCCAAGCACTGCATGCTTGACAATAGCTTGTTAATCCACAGTTCAAAGGAAACCAGGGCAGAGCAGGACAACATATGCTGCTCTGGAGAAATTTTCCAAAAGTACATATAAGCACCGGATATAACAGAGATCAGTTCTTTTAGTCTGTAAATGATTATTGCCTGTAAATTGTAGCATAAAGAGCCTGTGGCCTTGTTAGTGAGACTGTGTGAGCAGTTGTCACTACAGGAAACAGCTTATCGTGGTTTCTGTTAACATGTTGCAATGTAAATGAACAGCTAAACTGTACTTGATCCAAATGTGCAAATGCAAAACATAAATGTAAATCAGTGTGTGTGTGTGTGTGCGTGTGTGTGCGTGCGTGTGTGTTTGTGCGCACGCGCCTGGGGCAGGATAGAGACAAACAATGCAAATATTGCCCCCTTGTGGTTCATGAGCACTCAAGGGTGTTCCAGCCAACTGGGACAGCAGAGTCACAGTACCTGTTACAGTGAGATTATAGGGCTTAAAATAAAGGAAGGTGCAAAGGAGGTGCTTTTTAACATGCGGTGGAATCTGTGACAAGAGGGGAAAAAAATCATGCTTTTTAGGTTTTGTATGAAAATGAAAAGAATTATTTTCTTTCTGCCACCAATCCTCCACTTTAGCAGCATTCCCTTTTCACACGCATATCTCCAAGAGTGCCCGTCTTTGCTCTGCTCTCTCTCTCTTTCTCTCATTAGAGCAGAGTAAATTTCAATGTCACTTAAAGTCACAGCTGTAATTTATTGGCTCCTTAATACTGACGGACAAAGGTCACGAGGAGCGCTGTGAGGCGTTCTATCAGGTTTATCTGTACGGGTCATTAACCTTGACCTGGTGTAAATGCACTCCAGTCCAGGAAGACACCCCACCCACCCACACACACAGCCCCACACAGACACACACCCCCGATGCTACATGTGCGCGTTTTCCATGCCCCCAAGAAGTTCCAGTCTGCGACAGTCACTCACTCCACTGCCCCGTTAGCTCGAGTGCTTTAAACTTGCCTTAATTGTCATATGGCAGCCAACACAGCTTTCTTAATTGATCTGACCTTTCACAGTGCTTTCTAATTTCCAATCCCGCTTTCATTGTTCCATCTGGCACTTTTAAAGCGACATCTGGTTGACTGTACTTTACCCGGTGATCTCTGTACAGATATTTTTAAACTTAATGTATGCCTCAACAGATGTTAGTTTTTATAGGTGAGCAAGGAGTTACGCTGCACCCTCCAACATAGACCCGTGCCCATAATACTTCCTCTCAACAATTCAAATATTGACACCGCAAATTACAAGCCAGGTCTGCAGCAAACCCTGTGTTATTATGTTAGGCTTCTTGTTTTGGTTCCCCATTAGTTAAACAACAATTCAGCACGGTCTTCTCTAATAACTGCCCATAAATAAAACATCAGCTTTCAGTTTATGAACAAATAAACAATTTGGTTTCCATGCAGGGTTCAACTTTGAGTGAGAAAGCAGGAATATTTGTTTAATAAATAATAAGGAAAATGTGGGCATTGTTCACTGTGGACATTCAGAGGTAAGCAGCTGACTCTACTGAACTGTCTGCTCCTCAGATCTTTCCCATCAGAAAAGTTAAAATGTTCCCTTCATAACCAAGACCAGAGCTGCTTCTTTTTTTCATTTTAACTGTGTGATTAAAATGTCTCTGTGCAGAACTGTTATTTTGTAGATCACTCCTACCATGGGGCATCTTCTCCCATTTCCACTTCCCCTACATGATATCAATAACTCCAAGCTGAAATCTTTCCTATTCATACATAATCTTGTTTTAACCCTTTCCTCTGAACTGCAGCTCTCCTTTTTCCCTCCTCCCTATCTTGTAGGATGACTGACATGTAGTGGACTTCCACACCCCTCCCTTTGAAAACTTCATTTTCTGCTCTGACATTTTTCCAAAAGATAAATTTCCTATGGCCTGTATTTTCATGGGGAAGTGCTCGGAGATGGCTTTACTTGCAGGCTGTTAAATTAGTGCCATATAATTGACTGATTAAACGCTTATTGATTGCTGAGATCTGGATGATGGAGGCAGAGGATATGGATCCCCTCGCCCTTGCATTTTACTCTGTCCTCTGTTCACGAGGAAGGATAATACAGCGAAAGAGAAACTGATTCCATCCATGGTTAAAAAAAAACCCTGACTGCCGCTACATTTTGAGAACTGACGGTTGAATATGGCTGAGGACTCGTCAGGATTAGAACATCTTCTGAGCAGCCACTTTAATGGATGCAGATCTATGATTAAATGGATTGTGCTTTTACAATTTTCAGTCCATCTGATGTCCAAATGGGGCACACGGGGCCTTAGAATACAGGGATTGACATGCAGCAGGCTCAAGGTCAGAGTCTGCTGCTCCCTTGAAAGCCTCCAGCCACTGATAGACACGTCTTCCCTCCTGAGCCGTGCTGGAGCAAACACACCACAGAACATCTGTTCACAAACAGCCCTGATGGAGCCGTACTGACACCGAGCGCGCACCCGCCACCCACACCTCACCACCTAATTCCCCAGCTGGGGCCAGATGGCAGGCCATACCGCTGCTCCCCTCTCTCCTCATCCAGGACAAATCATGAGGAAGAATGGCCTGCAGGTACCGCCCCAGGCGCGGCTGTGCCACTCACCGCTGACCACCCTCTGGTGGCTTCCAATGTTCCCTCCTGTCAAAAGACAAATTGTCCAACAGACTGCTCTTTTATGAATTCACCCTGCGGTCCATTTCTCAAAAGAGGTTAAGGAAAATCCTTGGCCTGAGCTGCTCAACTTTGAGACAGAACTCTGTTCTCTGAAAAGTTAAGAGGCCTGGAGACAGAGCAAAGCAAGAGGTCCAGGAACAGGGAGCTATTCTTGAGTTTCTTCACAATGGCTGACTGTTATACCAAGCCAAGCTGGCAAAGATGCCTTACTCCGGTCACTGCGTGAAGCGCTTGACCTCTGAATTATGCACTTTGCTGCCATTATAAATACAAGCATAGGTGAGTAAGAAGCGAGAGCGTTAAATTAAACATATACTTCTAACATTACCAGACAGTTAAAATAGCAAAGCTAATTAACGGAAAACTAAATAAAGACTCTTCCCATCTCCTAGCAAGTGTTTATTTAGTGTCAATATGAGGAAGTTGAACCTAAAATTTGAAAATTTGAAACACAAATGACTGAGGTTAACCACCAAAGCTGCTTCAATTTCTTCTACTGTGCAATAACAAACACACAGTCATGGACACAGACACAAGCATCAATCATCACGAAAACAACCAATATCATCTTATCGTCATAAAAACCAGTTGTTCTGGTCTCTGATCCAGCAGCTGTTCATGTGCTCTCTCTGGTTTCCTTCACATGACTGTGGGCTGTTTCCCTGGGCTGGAGAGAGGACCGGACTATTTCAGCTCTAAAGTCATCTTTTTGCAGGTGACCCGGTTAGGAATGTCATCACAGATCAGGGATAAGTGTGATTAATCTCCACTGACATTCTTATGGCACCTTTTACACAGCATTTCATCTTAAGGCTGCACAGGAGAGATGTGTGGGAAACAATATATCTCTGATGACAGTAAAAATCTGCCCCATGGATAACTGCAATATCTGCTCATTTCGCCTTAGTGCTCCAGTTATAGTTACCGCGAATATCCATGCTGGATATTCTGTGAGAGCACCAGAACAAATAGGTGAGATTTTCATTTGATTTTTGCATCACAGTGCAATTAAAGTTTCACAACCAACTGTTGAGATTATGATAATATATATTGACTAGCATGGCATTTGCAGAAACAGTTATACTTAAAGCATATAGTAAGAAAATGGGTTAAATTAGGGAAAAACCTAGCAAAGAGCTTCTCCTTCCATAGATGGAATATAAAACATGGCCATTAATGTGGGCAAGCCCAGTTAGAAAGCTGCATCCATAGACTGTAGGATGCCGTAAAGGTGTAACTGGCTGGTGGTGGTGCTTGGTGGTGTCATTTCTTCTTCTTGAAGGTCATTCAAAGCTCTTCTTTGGATGTTGGCTGCCTTTTGTGTTGAGGTCCGGGCTCTTTGGGAGGCCAATCCATGACTGATATTGTTCTATTGTGTGTTTTTCTATCCAGGTGCTTTTACTGCACCGGCAGTGTGTTTGAGATCATTGTCATGCTGAAAAATGAAGGGGATGCCTATCAGACACTTTCCAGATGGTATTCCGTGGTGGCTCAAAATCTGATGGAACTTTTCTGCATTTATAAGTCCATCCTTTTTGACAGGATCTCCAACACCACAGGCTGAAATGCAGCTCCAAACCATGACACAGCCTCCACTGTGTTTTACAGATGGCTGTGGACTCTCACAGTTGTACCTCTCTCCTGACCTCCTCTTTGCATATTGACAACGTTTGAACCAAAAATTTTAAATTTGGATTCATCACCCCATAAGCCTTTTGCCACTGATCTTCAGTAGAGTACTTGTGTAATTTGGCATTCATCAGCCTTTTCTCCCTGCGTCCCTTTCCCTAAGAATGGCTTTTGTCAGCCACCCTTCCACTGACACCACTTCTGATGAGGCTTTGGTGAACAGTAGATGGATCAAATGAAAGGCCAGATGCATCTCTCAGGTTCTGTTCTTAAGGACATAACTTTCAGATACTGTTCTTCTGCTGTAGTTTTTAGGCCTACCACTTCTTCTTTTGTCCTCCACTTGTCCAGTTTCCTCGAATCTTTTAAGAACACATTGCACACAATCAGATATACCAAGTTTTCAGGTAATAGCTTTGTGAGAATCACCTTGTGGGTGCAAAAATACAATTTGATGCCTGTGAAACTGTGTTATCGTTGGCAGTTTTCATAGATTCAACTAAATAAATGGAAATAAATTATGTTTTTTGTGACAGAAGGTAGCAACAAAGTGGCTAAAAATATCTAATTTAAAACTGGTTCCTTGCTAAGTTTTCTGTTATGTGTAGACACAGCACTGGTTCATCCCTTGATTTGGTGCATTTTTAATGAACTGGATGATTCACAGGTCAGTGTTAGGTGGCTTAACAAAGAAACAAAACCTTCCTCTGAAAATGGTCAGTTACAAGGACTGGACTGAAAATGGGTGAAAAAACAGCCAATGTCCAAAGCAAGTTAGAAGAAAGTCTGGCTCCTTGGATGCAAAATATAAAGAAATGAGGGGTGGCGCAAGATTTTCAGATAGTACTGTACATGGTAATTACAAACATTTAAAGTACTGTAATTTTATATTATTTGTAAGATAACTACATTTAAAATGCTCCAAAAGGCATCAGCACCACAAACATGGTCAAAGGGTCCAGTTCGGTGACTCAAATACAGCAAACAGCTAGAAGCCACAGTCAAAGCAGCCACGCCCTTAATAGTTCATAACTGTAAAAGTTACTACAAGTTAAATGGGTACACTGTAATATGAAAATACACAGATTCAGTTTTTAAAAAGGCTCAGAACAGCCGGGCTCTGTCATTTTTTATCAAACATTACATTACTGGTCATGGCAGATGACTGCCCCTCACTGAGCCTGGTTCTACTGGAGGTTTCTTCCTGTTAAAAGGGAGTTTTTCCTTCCCACTGTTGCCAAGTGTTTGTTCACAGGGGGTTTTCTGATTGTTGGGATTTTCTCTGTATTATTGTGGGGTCTTTACAATATAAAGTGGCTTGAGGACACTGAGCTATATAAATAAAATTGATTTGAATTTAATTAAACTGAATTAACCAGCAGAGTAGTGCAATTTTCAGGGGACTACTTATAACTGCATTAATAAGTCACAGTGAGTGGGATCAGGAAAAAATATACAGTTCCCTTTCAAAAACCAAAATGTGCAAGAGTATGGCAGACAGAGGGATTATAGAGTATATACAAGGTGTAGTTGCAAGGATCATTTCATGCAGTTTTTATAGGTTAACTGACACGAGGAAAAATAAAGACTATCACATCTAAATATCCTGCAAAAT
>VUQM01093900.1:0-11678 GCA_015108615.1 Australoheros scitulus | reverse complement strand
TTCCATGTAAAGGTTGGCTACAATGGGAGACACTGGGGAGCCCATGGCACATCCATGTTTCAAGCTCCAGAGACTACCATGACCTGGATGACTGAGAATCTACACAGACATAAATGTGTAAAGATTTATTGGTTCTGAGGTGGGAAAAGCTGCTGCAGCGTTGGTTAACTGGTGAAAGTTCCATGCTTGGGATTGTATGTGCATCAGGTATGTGAAGAATACATATAATAAAACTAAATTTCCTTTGCTGAGATGTTTTTAGCCATCCAGGTTTTACAAAAAAAGAACTCGTGGACAGGCACTGGCCAGCTTTAGAGAAAGCTCTTCCATCAAAGCAGCATATATATCAAGAGATAAAAAATACATTAAAAGTTTAGAAGTCACACAAGACCTTGATTTCCTCCCTCTGATTCCCAAACCCCCTGACCTCTGTGTCTTTTCCTGCCATTTTCATTTATCTCAGACAAATGATGTGTTTATATTTGTCAGTGTTGTACATTTAACGAGACACCTCAGTCTGTTTAAATGCAATTATAGTGACTGATGGTTATTCCCATGCACCCCTCTGTGTGTAAGTGGCTCTCATTACATCTCCATGTGCCTTCTGTGCTTGTATGTATGAAGGAGTTGAACTGTATATCTGGCTTTTCATGCACCTGCTCATTTGATTATACAGGGGTTGGACAATGAAACTGAAACACCTGTCATTTTAGTGTGGGAGGTTTCATGGCTAAATTGGACCAGCCTGGTGGCCAATCTTCATTAATTGCACATTGCACCAGTAAGAGCAGAGTGTGAAGGTTCAATTAGCAGACATTCTGGAATACTTTGTCTTGTCATTCCATTAAGTCTCACTCCATTCTTAGACCAGCTATCCATCAATCCTTTTTCTTCTGCCTGTCCAATTTAAGGGGTGGGGGTAAAGTTAAACATACCTTTATAAATGTATGAGTGTTACGATATCTCAGGGTATATGGGAAAGGAGTGATTTCCTGCATGGCTTTTTAAATAGTAGGTTGTTGTCTTCTGGAAACACACATGAGCATTTTCTGATTCCCTTACTGGATGGAAATAGTAAAGATTGAGGCAGACTCAGGACTTAAATACACACACAAGGTAATCAGGGAACACGCAACAGGTGAGGGGCAAAGCTGAACGTAATAAACCAAATGAGACAAGGGGAAGCAAAACTAAACACAAAGCACAAGGAACAAAGGACTATCAAAGTAAAACAGGAAACACACAGACACAGGACAGAGACGCAGGGGAGACAGGAACAAAGGGAACTAGGAAATCAAAATGTAAACCATAACTAATAACAAGACAGGAAATGAAGACAAATAATGAAAACCAAAACAAACTAGGATATAACAAAATCAGTAAAAACAGAACTAAACACGAAAGGCTGGGCACACGGCCCAGGACCGTGACATTCCATGACAGACGATTTCGTCATGCATCCAGAGTCCAAGACTCTGTGACACCATAATAGGCACCCTTTCCTTTGTTTTCTCTGACTGGCAAGTGTCATATTTTCCACAGCTGCCGGAGTCTTTCGTCATTTGAATTTGTGACAGTCTGACATGACTGATGCAGGGTTTTTTTTTTCCCCTTTTTGGAAGAAACATCATCATTTTTTTATTTATTTTTTGTATCTGAATAAGACACAGCTCTGCTGTTAGCATTCTTCGCTGTGTTTTAGGCATCTGAATAAAATACCTGGGTAGTAATTTTTTCCAATGAGGAGAGTTTGCTCATACCACGTTGTCCACTGTAATCTGTTTCTGATTTGGGAATGTGAGTCTTCAAAATTGGCATCCACAAAAATAACAATTTTCATTTTTCACAATATCTCAACACCAAGCTGTGCAACATTTCAATATACTCATAAAGCTACTCTTCACAGCACTGGGCACTGAGCTGCCTGCCAAAAAAAGAAAAGAAAAAAAAGCTTACTAATGTTCTTATGCTGGATAGCTTCGCTGTGTGAATGCGTGCATATGTGCAACCATTTGTCGTTCTGGTACAACTGAAAAAAAATGCAGAAAAAGCGGCAAATTTTGATGCACTGGTTTAATCCAGCCTCACCAGAAAAATGACAATAGTTGCATTTTGCATAAAGTAGACAACCTCCTGTGATGATGTAAGTGCATGTAAACCTTTCCAGAACATCACCATGGCAATCAAAAAAGCATATTTTAGCTTATATCATTATATATTTTCCTAAACCTTTCCAGTACGTGGTTTTGGTGCCTTAATCTAACCTAACACAATAATAATAATAATAAAAATAATAATAATGATAATGAAAGTTATTGGCACCTATTCTATGATTTTTTGACTATTGCTACAGGGGTTGGACAATGAAACTGAAACACCTGTCATTTTAGTGTGGGAGGTTTCATGGCTAAATTGGACCAGCCTGGTGGCCAATCTTCATTAATTGCACATTGCACCAGTAAGAGCAGAGTGTGAAGGTTCAATTAGCAGGGTAAGAGCACAGTTTTGCTCACAACATTATGGGTGACATACCAGAGTTCAAAAGAGGACAAATTGTTTGTGCACGTCTTGCTGGCGCATCTGTGACCAAGACAGCAAGTCTTTGTGATATATCAAGAGCCACGGTATCCAGGGTAATGTCAGCATACCACCAAGAAGGACGAACCACATCCAACAGGATTAACTGTGGACGCAACAGGAAGCTTACTGTGGTCTAAAACCAGGTGTTTCAGTTTCATTGTCCAACCCCTGTAGCACTTCCCTGGACTGATCAGGATTCAGCCTGTTTTTTATCACCTGCCCAGTTAAATGTTGAAAATGATTCCATTCATCGTCACTTTATCATGCTTCTCCCATTCTCATCCTCATCTCTCATTTTATTGAAATGGTCAAAAGAGATTCAAACCACAGTGAGCTGCTGGATTGACAGAAATGCAGAATTAAAACCGAGGAAGTCATCCTCCTTCACCTATTTTGTCTTCTCATTTACAGACTTTTCTTTCTAATCCTTGCTCTTTGTTTCCTTCTATATCTCCGTCCCTTTTTCCACTCACTGTCTCCCTGCAAGGGTATGAAGTGCCGCTCCCATAGAGAACTATTACTTCAGCACACTTGCTGAGTAGAGCTGAAGGCTACCTCTGCCTGTGCTCCTAAATAATTAAGACACAAAGGTATAGCAGACATTCACAGGCACAAGGTTGCGTACTGTCCAACCAAACACAGAAATCCACAGAAAAAGTCATGACCGGTAACAACTGATTATTCTCTGGTGCGTCACACTGAAGAATGTTATTAGCTGCATACTTCAGAAAATATGCGTGCCCATGGAGCAGCTTCTGCAAGTGAAGTCAGAATCTCAGTGCAGCCATTTATCTGCTTTCTCTACTATAGTATTTATACAAGTCATCCGGGAAATGGCCGGTGAAAAGAAAGGAAAAGGTCAATCTGTTTTCATTCCCAAGTTGTCAGATGTCGATGCTTGGTCTGAACCCTTTGGATTCCGATTTTTGACTCACTGGAAACAGCTTTAGCTTAATTTTTCACCGTGGTGGTTAGTCCAGTGGAATTCACAAGATGTCCCTCAATGTCTGAAATAGCCATGACACTGTGCAGGCAAACTCAAATTCCAATGTAAAGTGAAGGTCCAAAAAATGTTCTCCGGTTGTCTTCTGGTTGAAGGTCATGTGATCATACAATCTGCCGCACCACCTGCCACCGGAAACTGACACTTAAGAGATAAATACACTACATGTTAATGAGTACGGATGAAAAAGCCCTCTACAGCTGTATGTGCTATCTTTGGTGTAACCCTAGTCAACTTAGGTAAAGGGTGCTGAAAAACACCTTGAAAACTCAGTATTTAAATGAGCTTCTTTTTATAATCTGGATAAGATTTATTCAAGATGAACAAAGCAGCCAAACTTATAATTAATCTGCTACCAGTCACAGCACCAAACTGTCTCTGGCTGACAGGATTACAGGTGTGGTTGTTTGCAGCCTGAGATCAAATTCAAACCAAAAGCCTGACAATTAACTAGAGAAACCAGGACACTGTTTCTGAAACAAGTCCAATCTGACTATAAGTGTCACAAATTCTCTTCTGCTGCAAGGACCTGGAGGCTGAAAGAAGAGACTGATATCTAAAGACTTAGACTCATGCTTTTTATTTATTTATTTATTTTTGAATGTGGAGATAGTCATGTTGTCAGATTAAGTGATTGTAGTGATTTATTCTTGTTGTGACTTGGCCAAAAGCCACAGCAGCCTACTGCTGACAAATCATAGCTTATAGTTAGCCCTAACTTGTGTGACAGTAAGTTACTGGAAGTAAGGTAGCAGTGAAGCCAAACACTGGCTCGAATCAATAAGGACCAGCCAAGATTATAGCATGCCTTCCAAAATCTATCTTTAGCATTAAGGTCTAAAGCTCTTTAGGTCCTCACAAAGACACAGGTAAAAGAACACACACACACACACTGCAAAAGCAGAATGATGTCCGCCCATCCTGCAGAGTGCTCTCTCACTTCTGCAATCACTCAACTTATTGAAGTGAATAGCCTTAGGCGTGCTCATGGGTTAAGTTAATGAGAGCACCATTAAGCGTGGCTGAGGCTCATCGTACATCAGTCTGGAATAGACTGTCACAGGGACCATGCTAATCAACAGCTAAACAACATCCATATGTCAGATTAAGAGTGGAGTCAGCTTTAGAAACTGCAGCCTGGCACTGATGGTTTAAAGAGCTCAGACCTCCTGCCATCGGCGCGCAAAGGTAATCTGACCCAAAACTAAACATTCATTACTGCTCTTTGGTGACTGATCAAAAAATGTTTCCATGGAATTCGTGGAGTCACTGAGTAGAGCTTATGTAAATGCAGCAGGTTTTGAGGGGATATGTCAGTTAGCTAAATTGGACAGGAAATTGGTGATATTTGATAGTCCCTTCAGCGACTTAAAGAATAAGTTCACCGGGACTACTTTTTTACTGGAAACCAGTCTCACTGAAAATCGTCCACATTTGTTTTGGAGTTCAGGAATTTAAAGTAAATTTATTTCCATGATATTGGGGTGAAGATTATATAAGACATTTTTGTTTCTTATTGTTCTTATTGCTTTATAATTTCTGCTTTGTTGTGCTTGTCATTGAGAAGCATATTATGGACATTCGTAGTACAGTGCCATGAAAAACTATTTTCTACCTTCCTGATTTCTTAATTTTTTTTCATATTTGCCACACTTAAATGTTTCAGATCATCAAATAAATTTTAATATTAGAAAAGGGTAACCTGAGTAAATACAAAATATACTTTTAAAATGATGATTTCATTTATTAAGGGAAAAATCTAAAAAAAAATCTATCCAAACCTACCTGTGTGAAAAGTAATTGTCCCATAAACCTTATAACTGGGTGTGCCATCCTTGGCAGGAAGAACTGCAAGCAAGCATTTGTCATAACTGTTAATGAGTCTTTCACATCAGTGTGGAGGAATTTTGGCCCACTCTTCTCAGCAGAATTGTTTTAATTCAGCTACGTTGGAGGGCATGAGTGGTCTGTTTAAGGTCACGCCAAAGTATCTCAACTGGATTGAAGACCAGACTTTGACTAGGCAACCCCAAAACCTTTATTTATTCATTTATTGTTTTTGAGACATTCAGAGGTGGACTTGGTGATGTGTTTCAGATAATTGTACAGCTGCATAACCCAAGTGCACTTGAGCTTCAGGGCATGAAATGATGGCCAGGCATTGAGAATTTATAGTTCCATCAATTACAGCAAGTTGTTTATGTCCTGAAGCAGCAAAGCAGCCCCATAACATCACACTTCCACCACCATGTTTGACAGCTGGTTTGATATTTTTTATTTATGAAATGCTGTGTTAGTTTTATGCAGATGTAACAGGACTTAAACCATCCAAAAAGTTAAACTCTTGTCTTGTCAGTCTACAGAATATTTTCCCAAAAGTTTTGCGACTCATCAAGATGTTTTTTTGGCAAATGTGAGACAAGCCTTCGTGTTCTTGTTGGTCAGCAGTGTTTTTCGCATTTGAACTTTCCCGTGGATGTCATTTTTGCCCAGTCTCTTTCTTATTGTTGAATCATGAACTCTGACCTTAACTGAGGCAAGTGAGGTCTGTAGATGTTCTTTAGATGTTGTTCTGGGTTCTTTTGTGACCTCCTGGATGAGTCATCAATGCGCTCTTGGAGTAATTTTGGTAGGCCAGCCACTCCTGGGAAGGTTCCCCACTGTTCCAAGTTTTCTCCACTTGTGGGTAATGACTCTCACTATGGTTTGCTGGAGTCCCAAAGCCTCAGACAGGGGCTTGTAACCCTTCCCAGACTGATAGATGTCAGTGACTTTGTTTCTTTAGATTGTGTATGATGTGCTGCTTTTTGAGATCTACGTCACTTCATCAGACGGGCTCTATTTAAGTGATTACTTGATTCAGCAGGCCTGGAAATAATCTTGCCTTGGTGTGGCTGGATGAAATTGAATTCAGCTTTCTAAAAAATGTGGTTAATCACAATTAAGTCATGATTTAACTTGGTGGCAATTACTTTTTCACACAGCTTCAGGTGGTTTTGGATAGCTTTTGTTGCTTTTTGTTCCTAAATAAATGAAACTGCATTTTGTATTTACTCAGGTTATCTTTGTCTAATATTAAAATTTGTTTGATGAGCTGAAACTTATAAGTTTGACAAATATGCAAAAAACTAAGAAATCAGGAAAGGGGCAAATACTTTTTCACAGCACTGAATTTGATTGAAATGTAATAATGACTGCTTAGATTGCCTCACTTAAGTAGATCAAGAAAGAAAATTAAGATCAAGATAGTTGAGGGAAATGTGTTTTACTGATATTAACTGAGACAGAGCTTTAAAAACTGTGCGGGAAAGTACTTTTTGAATCCTGCGCATTTCTGTTACCTAAAGCACACAGCAACATGAATGATCACTGATGCAGTGAAGCTACAAATTCTGTCTCTCCATGTAGCAGCTTTCACTGGCGTCCCGTGCGACTCTACTCTTATAACTGTTCAAACTGGCAAAATCCTCCCAGCTTCGATGGAACATAGCAAGAGACTGAAAGCTCTCAACAGCTAAAACTTCCTCTCTGGTCTGCTCTCCCTGTAGGATTGTGTATTTACAGCAACAGATGTAACACACACTCTAAACAAAAGCGAGAAAGATTTCAGTTCACAGGAATGCACTTGGCTGGGGATGTGTTGAAAAAGTGAACAGGAATATCAGTGGATCAAGTTGCTATTACTTTTAAAAAATCAACACATTTTTGGACAATGACACACACACGTGCATGCACATTGTGATTTGGAATCAAACAGTCCAGATGTGATTGAAGTGCAGACTTTCAACTTTAATTCAAGGGGTTTAACAAAAGTATTGCATCAACTGTTTGGAATGACAATTATTTTTATGCATAGTTCCCCATTTTCAGGGGTTTAAAAGTAATTGGAGATATTAACTGATGCAATTTCAACATTCAGAATCAACTGCAGGTGTTTTATCTGCCTAATTGGTAATGAATTAATGAAGGAACGGGATTCACCAGGTCATGAAACTGTTTATCAGTCAGTTGTCCAACCACTTTTGAACATGACTGCGCCACAGGAAATGAGAAAGCTTTTAGGACAAAGTAAAAGCTGTGGAATTACAGAAGAAAACCAATTTAGAAATGAAAAATTAAGTTCAGAAAAATAAAGCAGGCATGAAAGGCAGTGAACATGATTTAAATAATGCGCAGCAGCTTCAAGAACTTTTAAAAGGAAAAATGGGAAAGAAGCGGGGGGACACTGCTGCAGCTTTTGAAGGTAAAGCAGGTTAGGCTTCACAGATGGAATTAATGGGCATAATTCTGGGTTCTACTTCTATTGTGTGTCTCATCCCTAATACCTGGCTGGGGAGCCTGAATACTTGATGGGTTGGCTGTCTGGTTTTGCACATTGACTTGTTGTTGGGCTGACTGACTGCTGGGCCTTCTGGCAGGTTGTCAAATTACAGAGATTGCTGGCTGATTGTTGGACTGTCTGACTGGTGGATTACTGATTTTTCTGAATAAATGGCCACGCATTCAGTGGAATGACCCGGTCTCCAGGATAGCTGTGCAGGGCACCTGCTGTTCTTATTATTGTGCTCTCCTCAACTCTGACGGGTTGATTGATGATTGATTTTCTACACCTGTCTTCATTTGTCCTCTCCTAAAGGAAAACCAACACATGCACGCAAACCAAACTGTGAACATGTTGTATCAACTTAGGCTTATGAGCCTAGCATGTTAATATCTGGCTCAGTGTTTACCCCACCTTAAATCTAATCCATATTCCAGCACTGTTCTGTCAAAGTATCCTGGAATCTGAGGGAATGGGGTATTAAATGTAACCAAGTAGTTTTTGTGCTTAAACATAACCAAACATTGAGTGAAAATAGTGATTACATGAGGAAGTGTACGCCGCTGAGGCTCAAACCCACGTCCCAGTCAAAAGTTGGGTTTGGTTGCCTTTTTCACTCCTTTAACATGGATTTTGGTTATTTTGTCAAATGGAAATGATCCTAAATGTCCTTTAAAGAGCATGCACATGAGTGATTTCACATGGCAGAAACAGCTGGTGCTAGAACTACATCTTCATAACACTTTACCAAACTAATATTTTGGGCACAAGATTTAAAAATTGCTCCTTAGATAGTGCAATACTTGGACTCCACCACTACTTATTCTGCAGGAAAACTTTCCTCATAAGTGTCATATGGATTTCTAATACTGCTGCAGAAACCTGAGTTCATTTTGGATACTTTATACTCTGTTTACAGTAATAGTAAACAGAATAGTAATATAGTAAAACAGAAATAGTAATATATCTCCGCAGATTTTAAAGGCTCGAGAACTGTGGGACTTGATGGTAATGAGGTAATTGTCACTATCTGTCCACAGGAGGATTCAAATTGTTATTAAAAAAAATGAAGGAACCTTGCATGGCAGGAGTCCCCTCTCCATGATCTGGATCAGATTTCCTTGCTGAAGTCTAAGGTCGTCACACGTTAGGGTGATTAGGAAGAGCAAACATACCTGTTAAAGTGATATATCACAGCATCATTTCCTCATTTACTTGCTGATCCTTCTTCTGTTTCCACTCATACCTGCATGTGTTTATAGTAACACGCAGGTCGTAACTGATCTCAAAGCAGTGAAAGCTAAGCTAGAAAGCCAGTAGCTTGTCTAGCAAGCTGAACTCCTGTCAGCCTCTCCTCAGGCTTATTCACGTTTGCTTAAACGAGCAAAAAAGAAAAAGAAAAAAGAAACAGGGAAAAAAAACTGTTCTTTTGGAGCTTGTCCAGCTCCAGCCTTTGTTATGGTGTAGTCACACGTTCACACACCCATGAAAATGACATAAACCACAGATTCCACACCCCATCATTTGCTTTTTTAGGGACCCTCAGTCTGTTGTGGTCTTACTTTATCTACTTTCCATTTTCTTTGTGACCTGACATCATTAATTCTGTTTGTCAGATACAAAACTTTAATTAAAGCTCATCTATCATGGACAGTAATTAAAAACAATCCTGGTGTGAAGAAGAAAGGAAGGTGGGAAACAAGGCCGTCTCTCCCTTTGTCTTCTTGTTAAAATAAAAACTAATGGCACAAATATCATAAAAGGAGTGAGGAGGGGAGGTGATAGCACACAAAAGGTGTCAGGTTATGTTTTGGTGATGAAGTATATTTATATTTCTAGCTGAAAGGCAGCAGAGATAAGCTCTTAAAAAACAATGCAGACAGGAGTAAAAGCTGGACAGGAAAGAGACAGGAAGTCAGATAGGAAGAAATCCGGTTACAGACAGAGATGGCGAGAGAGACAGGAGACTGAAGCAGATGATGAGACAGAATGGAATAGCGTGGTCATGATCATTACAGCATTATAAATAAAAAATACCGTGGTGATCGAAGTTGTCGGGACTGGGCTCTGCAGTAAACTAACTTTCAAGTAGGGCTTGACTGACTCATCTTTCATCTTTTTTGAGAGCAGTAAATATCACGTCAGGCGACCAGTCATGTTGTATCAAATATGATGTGGATATGAGTTCCCGACAGGGGAAAAACAGCCTAACAGTAATCACAAGCATGACACACTTTTTAAATGTATTTATTTTTTTATTGTGGTTCCTGGAAGCTTCTTAAACTCCAGAAGTGAGCCAGAGGCTTTGTTGGTACATTCCCTTAGAACCTGATAGAAAAGGAAAATCTGAATTGTGTCACTACATAGTAATACCAGCCTTGGAGGAGTTTTCAAAGAGTGAAGAGGGAAGCAATTCAGGATCGGGATGAAAGAAGAAGGATGAGAATCTGTGCCAGTGTCAGAATGGCATGATGATCAATGTCCAACTCGTTGTTTGATGAATAATTCAGTTTACTTGCCTCTTTTCATCAGGAAACGCAATGAAGTAATGCTCACATTCACACGCGTGTACAATCCCGGAAATCAGGCAGCTTCAAAGCTGAATACATAACAGATGATTAATGAATGACTTTCATAATTACACTGGTGAATAGGGGTTACGAGCTGTTGTTTCCTGGTGCTTAAGTTGTAAATTGCTTTTATCTTTTGTTAATTTCACACACATATATAAGCAAGTATGGGTCAAAAGCAGGTTAAAGGCCTGAGGTGGAAGAATTGAAATGTCGATATCAATTTCATAGAATAGCTTGAAGGGAGGGCTCTCTGTGGCTGATTTAAGATAACTGGGAGGCTAACTAAGAGACAGACGATGAGAAAGAAGAGGAGGGGAGAACAGACTCTCAGGAATGGGTCAACCTTCTGTTACGCCTGGGTTACACCATGTCATTGCTTCACTTTCTTGCAACACATTAGATTCTCTTCATCTACCTGAGACATACGGGGGGGGGAAAGCACAAAGGGAAATTTATTTGGAACTGAGCAAGAGAGGGTCTGTTTCACAGTTCTTGTCAGTAGCAATTAGCTGTCATTCATGTCTTGGCTAGATAACTTTCCCCTGGGAGGAAATCAAAACTTTGGAAAATAATTAAAAGAGTGGCTGCTGTGGTGATGAGATACATAATATTTTACGCTGGATTAGAGCCTAAACCACGGTTAATCCCCAGAGAAAGGTAAATAGCTAAATGTCAGCTAGTATCCTGTTAAAACATGCAAATTACAACAGCCCTTCTCTGTTTTCCACTTAGTCCATCTCTCTGTTTTTACCCCTGTAAAACTTCAGCTATTAAATTGTTATTGTTTCATTATATAGCTCGGAGTTAAACTAATAGAAATGCAGTTGCGAGCTGGCGAACCTTGTAAACAATGACAAAAACACATCAGACAACTGGCGTCGCTTTCATAGTCTTGGCGATTTACATTTTTATTAGTGCATCATAATGTCTAAATGGAAGAACTGCAGTTCTGTTCGTGTACTGTAGCACTGTTCATGATTATGAGTAATTACACTGCGTAAAAAGTCTGGTTTCATTTGAAAAGTAATATTATATTTCTCTGGGCTTTATTAAGACTTAATGAAGTAATCATGATAGTTAATGGATTTATTACTGTGGTGCATTACCTTGAAAAGATTGGGTAGCGCGGGTATTAGATTCATACCGTCTTTTTTTTTTTTTTTTTTCGTTAATTTTTTTTTTTTTTTGCTTTTTTAATTAA
>VUQM01093896.1:0-11042 GCA_015108615.1 Australoheros scitulus | reverse complement strand
GTTAGGGCTGGATCAGGTGACCCTGAACCATCCCTTAGTTATGCTGCTATAGGCCTAGTCTGCTGGGGGGTTCACATAATGCACTGTTTCTTTTCATTCACCTTATTTACTCCGCTTTGCATTTAATCATTAATTGTTATTAATCTCTGGCTCTCTTCCTCAGCATGTCTTTTCTCTCATTTTCTCTCAGCCCAACCGGTCGCGGCAGATGACTGCCTCTCCCTGAGCCTGGTTCTGCTGGAGGTTTCTTCCTGTTAAAAGGGAGTTTTTCCTTTGCGCTGTCGCCAAGTGCTGCTCATAGGGGGTCGTTTTGACTGTTGAGTTTTCTCTGTATTATTGTAGGGTCTTTACCCACAATGCAAAGCGCCTTGAGGCGACTGTTTGTTGTGATTTGGCGCTATATAAATAAAATTGAATTGAATTGAATTGTTGCACTCATTTAGAAGATGCTTGTTTAGGCTGGAAAAATAATTTGTTACTCTAGTTTAAAAAAAAAAAAGCCCTCTGTAAAGCTAGGACGTCTTACTATTTATCACTGATGCAGGAAAACAGGAACAACCCCAGGCTTGTTTTCAGCACTGCAGCCAGGCTGACAAAGAGTCAGAGCTCTGCTGAGCAGAGTATTCCTTTCACTTTAAATATGTCTTTTTAAATTTCCTCACAAAAAAATAAAATTTTAACCATTAGAGAAAAAATATTATTCACAGCCGTCCCACAGATGAGCAACTTTGATAACAGCTGATATTTACTTAGACTTTTTCTCTCCGATCAATCTTTGAGTTAACTTCCTCCAAAGCCATCAGTGTGTCTATTAGACGCCATTCCCTACTAGACTGCTCAAAGAATTTTCACCATTAATTCATGTTTATATTTTAAATAGAAATGAGTTCAATAAAGCTACAAACTACAGGCTTTTAAGGTGGTGGTAATTAAACCATTACTTAAAAAGCCTTTCTTTGATCTAGGTGTATTAGCTAATTATAGACAATTTCTAGCCTTCCTTTTATTTAAAGAATTCTTAAAATAGTAGTTGTCAAACAGTCATTTGGTTTATTTAAAGTGTCTCAGTAAGGATTTTAGAATGCATCATAGCACAGAAACATTGCTAGTGAAGGTTAAAAATGATCTTATAGCTTCTAACAGTGTCCTACTAGCCCTTACTCCAGCATTCAATACCACTGACCACAATATTTCACTAGAGATCAGAACACATTGTTGCTATTTAAAGGAACTGCGCTGTAGGGGTATGAATCAAGTCTAACAGATTTGTAAATGGGGCGTCGTCTTCACACACAAAGGTTAATCAGAGTACCACAGCGTTCTGTGCTGGGACCAATACCAAGCATTAAACATGCTTCCCTTGGGTAATATTATTAGGAAACATCACATATATTTTCATTGCTATGCAGATAATTCCCTGTTTTACTTAACAATGAAGCCAGATGATACAAATCAACTAGTTAAACTACAGGCATATCTTAAAGATATATAAAGGCCTGGATGACCTGTCATTTTCTGCTTCTAAATTCAGGCAAATTTGAAGTTATTGTACTCTGTTGTAAAAATCTTAGAAACCTGGAGTCTAGCCAGATAACTCTGGATGCCATTACCTTGGCCTCCAGTAATACTGTGAGGAACCCTGGAGCCATTTTTGGTCACGATGTGTCTTTCACCATGCACATTAAACAAAGATTTAGGGCTGCCTTTATTCATTTGTGCAATATTTCTAAAATTAGAAACCATTCATGCAGGTTGTACTAAAAGCTCCTTGAAAGGCCTTCAGTTGATCCAGAACACTGGAGCCAGAGTACTAGAGTACTAAAGTACTCTTTTCAGTACTTGGGACTGAAAAGAGATCATATTTCTTCAGTATTAGCTTCTCTTCATTGGCTCCCTGTTAAAGTCAAAATTGAAATCAAAATTATCCTAACAGAACACGTGAGTGTCACACTGAAGGCTTGTAGTGCCTCATTTTCAAAATAAAATGGGAAGCAGAGCCTTCAGCTATCAGGCCCCTCTACAATGGAACCAGCTTGCAGGGTGGGAGACACTACTTGTAAGTTGGGGCTCAATCAGGTGACACTGATCATCCCTTAGTTATGCTGCACTAGACTTAGGCTGCCGGGGAGCTTCCCATGATGCACTGAATAGTTCTTCTTCACTCATCTCTTTTGACTCTGTGTTTATACACCACTGCTGTATTTAATCATTAGCAATTTTTAAACTCTGGATCTCCCACACTTTGTCTTTTGTTCTGTCTCTCTCAGCTCTTTTCTCTTTCCCCTCACCTGCTGCCGCTCCCTGAGCCTGGTTCTGCTAGAGGTTTCTTCCTGTTAAAAGGGAATTTTTGGGGTGGCTGGAGCCTATCCCATCTGCCACAGGGCAAGAGGTGAGGTGCACAGGTCACCAGTCTATCACATGACCAGTCTATCACATGACTACCACAGAAAGACATTCAATCATTCTCACATTCACATCTAAGGCCAAATCACCTAACAAGCATGTCTCCGGGAGAAAGCCAGAGTATCTACAAAGAGAATATACAATCTCCAAATGGAAAATAATCCCAGATCTCAGAGAGAGCTTCTTCCACCCCATCTTAAGGCAATATATAGCAGTGTGTCATCAGCATAAAGGTATTCTCTGTAAAATAGGGCTACAACGATTTTCTGGCACTGCAAATTGTACCCTGTTAACTGCCATGAAACAATAATGTTTGCATGTGTTTGTGGGATTGAAAATCTAGTTTTTCCACATCCTACAGTTTAAATAATGTAGCATATCTACTTGGAAAAAATAAATAGAAAAATAAAGTTCTTCTCAAATACACAGAGAGCACTGTAATGACAGATGATAGCAAAACAGGAGAAATATTAAAGATTCGATAAGAAGGTATAGATACCTTCTGGTTGGCAGAGGTGCGCTGGCAGAAAACATAGGCCTCTCCACAGGCGTGCTGCAGGGCGCTGGGCAAATCCACACCTCTCTGCAACTGGCAGGACAGCAGGGTGGCAGCATGGAGGAGAGAGGCCACTGATGAGGCTGGAGAATCTGACAGGACGAAGCCAGAGTTTTTGATAATTGCTGCAGTCTGACACACTGTTTGATTATTGTTATGTTGGCAGCACTTACCCCAGATAGCAGATTTAATTCCCTTATGTATTTCAATCAGAAGATCACAAACACAGTCTCCAGTCACCCCAGCAGTGTGAAGCAAAGTCTTTAGGTCCAGCATGTCCCAGCAGACACCTTCATGTTCACCTGGAATGTAAATCTCCACCCCTCTGTTCCTCATGGCTCTGGAGAGTTCCCCATGCACAGGATCCATGGTCAGGAACAACCTGAGAAGGAAAAAAAAAGCTGCGCATGGACTTCTTCAGTGACTTCAACAACCAGTAAACAAGTTTTACTTTTGCATACTACCTGAAGTTAGGATGTGGAGTGATTTTGGGGGTGTTCCCATCTATGACACCACGTTCGTTAATGATGAGTGATCCACCAGGCTCCAGCAGAGCATTGAGACGATCCAGGACTGAGGCGCTAATCACATAAATGCATGATCAGTGCAACTATAGTGTTTTTGTCAGGACTACTGCTTCTCGTTTTAAAATTCCAATAAAAATGCTTTCAAATCTTGTACAAGAGATCCCAAATTAAAAAGATGAAGAAGCACACATTTACAGAAACGATAACACTTCTCACTTGCAGAAGTTGACGTTATCCATAAGCAACCAGTCACCAGACTGAAGGGCCTGGACCAGCATACCATCCAACCACTCAAAACCTCCATTTGTCCAGCCATCCTCCAGCTGAGCCAGACGCTCCTTCAGCAGCGTAAAGTCCATCTGAAGCTTGGACATGTCTGAGCACAACACACATAATGTTACAGCACTGGAAATGCATTCCTATACTTACTGTACTACACAAAAACAGTAACTGGTTGTTACCAGTGAACACTTTGAGCTTGGTGTTGAGTTTCTGCAGGAGGAGGATGATAACCTCCAGCTTGTTTAGTGCCTCAGAGGTGACTCTTCCTCCAGTTCTTTGCAGTCCTTCCTCCTTCAGCCATTGGCAAAACAGGCCCCATGTCTGCAGCAAGAACTCTGTGTCCTGGATGCCAACATCCAGTGACATCAATCCACGCCTTATTACCATGGCGACTATATAATCTACACCCTCTAGAACTTGCTGCCATGGGCGTATGATATCCACCTGGAATGAGGAAAAAAAGAGAAAGATTGATGTGGTCTGCTCTTGTTGGCCAATAAATGGAAGCTAGAATCTCTTGGTGTCACCTGCTCGAAGCCTCCCAGTAGCTCTGTGGTGTCCATGGCGCTGTTCATGGCCATGACTTTGAGGCGGTGTCCCGTCAGTAAAGCAAGCAGTCTCACCAGGCTGGTCTTTCCACTCGCAGCCGGGCCAACCAGTATGGTCATCCAGCCCATCTCCACACACTTCATCATGGACTCCAGAGGCCGCAAGCACTGATGTGTAATGGACAGTGGTGTGTCCAGGGCCACACTGGCTCCGCCACTGCGATGCAGCACAGAGTAGCCCACCTGCAACAGTAAATCATTGGACTATGGACCAAACTATATCCACATAATAAACATGAAAAATAAAATAAAAAATAAAATAACAAAAAAAAAAAATGAAAAAAAAATGGGATGAGGCTTTTTTGTTTTGACAAACCTGTAGGTTGAGCGGAGTGATGTGAAACTCTCTGGAGCCGCAGTAAGGCTCAAAGTCCCCCCCAAACACCTTCCTGAACACAGACAGCACCTATGTGGCACAGCAGGAGGTTCAATTTTATTTATATAGCGCCAAATCACAACAAACAGTCGCCTCAAGGTGCTTTATATTGTAAGGTAAAGACCCAACAATAGCTAATGAGCTACTGTATAACTGACTCTGTGGGAACGAAGCATCCAATACCTGTCAGACGAGAGAAGAGGTTTTTGCTATGAAAGACCTGCCATATAGGAAGAGTCCTAGCCCCTCCTCACATGAGCCTGGGTTGCTATTCACTGTCCAAAGGTTATGTGATTTAATGTACTCTTCTCTCATTGTTATGGGAGGTCAAAAATCCCGTAGTCAGCAGCATATATAAGATATTTTCAGGGGGAAGAAACTCAAACTTCTTGTGGGCCAAACACTCTTGTAGAACACTACAATTAACAGGCAGACTACTAAAAACTTGAGAATGTCTGATCTTGTCTGATCAGATGCACTAAGCCGGGTTGGGCCTGATTAATACTTGGATGGGCAACTACATGGGAATACCAGATGTTATAAGCTTGGACAGCATGGTGGTGTAGTGATTAGCACTGTCGCCTCACAGCAAGAAGTCTCTTAATTCAACTCCCAGCTGAGGTCTTTCTAAATGGAATTTGCATGGTCCTCCTCCCACAATCCAAAGACATGAATGTTATGTTAATGGTTATTCTAAACCGGTCATGGATGTGACACACACAAAATGCATAAACTGTATAGAATAAAAGCACTATATGAATGTATGGTTAAATGCGGCTTGCAGTGGAAAGTGCTTTGAATAGTCAGTAAAGTTAGAAAAGCATGATATAAATGTTAAGCCCATTCTTGGATGCCAATTTTATTTCCATTGATTCACTCAACAGGTCATGACAAAGATGGTGAAACAATGTACCTGAGCTTTGTCACACTCTGTTCTCATTCTGTCAGCGTACACCAACGCTACATGCTGGCCTGGGTTAAAAAATCCTGGTGCTTGGTCAGCCTGCATCAGCTGACACCAACGGAACAGGTCACGTAGGTTGAACTCCCAGGGGCTTCCTTTCTGACCCCAACATCTCTCCATACACACCTCTTGGACAAGCTGTGGAGAAGCAGACACATTTTAGCTCTCACAAACACTTCCCAACAGCTTTAAAAGTGACCAGTTATGTTTTCCTTTATTTTCTATTATATATTGTACATTCACTGTTATACTGGTGCATATTTATATTCACATGGCAAAGATCTAAACACAGAGTCCTGACCTCAACCTGAAAGAACACCTTTGGGATGAATTAGAGCGGAGACTGTGAAACGTGCCTTCTCCTTCAACATCAATATCTGACCTTACAAATGTGCTTCTGGAAGAATGGTCAAAAATTCCCATAAACACTCCTAAACCTTGTGGAAAGCCTTCCCAGAAGAGTTGAAGCTGTTATAGGTATAACATATTAAACCCTTTGGATTAAGAATGGGATGTTACTCAAGTTCATGTGCATGTGAAGACAGACAAGTGAGAGCAGTAATTCTGGCAATATAATCCATCTAGTCTGACTAGTGCAAATCCAGTGAACATGTCATTGATCCTGGCATCTGCAGGCATAATTTGAATGGGATTTATCTCCCCTCATGAAACATGCATACTCTGTCTGAGACAGATGTGCTCTGTATGAGTTGGACTTTAGAGATATGCTAATGAAAGAAACAGCCTATGGTGAAGCCCAAATCATCAGCTGATCCACTATCAGCCATGTGCACTCTTTCCCCACTATTTCTGACTCTGAAAGCAGCAGCCTGTTGTTACTATGTGGATGCCATGTCTCTTTAGCAGGAAAATATCCGCCTCCATGCATTTCACCAATAAGGGCTGAATGCGTACATTCTGCACTGAAATGCAAATTGCAGGAATTTCCTGTGAGGAGGCTAAACAGGGATGTGAAGACATGCGTCTTTCAGGTCTGTTGCTGTAAACCAATCACCTGGGCGCACTACACACAGCAGAGTGGTATTCACTCGCATCCTGAATTTGTATGACAATGCTGATTTAGTGTATGTAGATCCAGTATTAGACGCACTGGCTCTGTTCCTGAAGTATTTTTCGTATTGCTCCCTTTAACAGCAGGGAAGCTACTTCCTCTTGCAGAATACTTTCTGATTCCCCTTTTGCAAGAGATAAAAGTCAGCGATGGCTTCTTTCCAATGTCCTCACAACCTACTCTGGTGCAGGGAGAACTCATCTTCTTGCTGAAAAATGGCTTAAAGGCAGGGAAGCCACAAGGGAATCTACTTTGGCTCCATCTTGTGATTAAATTGGGTTTTGCAATCCAGACCTGGCTGTGAGTGTATGGAAGCCCTACACTTTAACTGCGTTTAGGTGGCCTGAACCCTTGACCCCCAGGGGGGTCTGAAGGTGTAAAGGCATTATGTTTTTTTAAACATATTTTTCAGATTTTTTCCTATGTGAATAAAGTGTGCATGCGAGACTGACACACTTGAGTCAGCCAAACACTATCTCATTGTGTTGTCGATGCATTTCGTTGCAATGACAATAAATTGAATCTAATCAAACAAACAAAAACAAAAAATCTCTTTGCTTGCTCTAACTTGTATCCCAAGTGCTGAGCTCTGGAATGCGCCTGCAACCCAGAGTGGGTCAGCTCTGATGTTCTCTTGAGGATTCTAAGTCTTCTACTTCTTGAGGTCCAGCTGCTTGGCTGCTGGTGGGGTATGTGGACCACCGAGCATCCAAACTAAACTACGGCAGCATCTGTGAGCGACACAGTGATTACAGGCAAGATGACAAGTTGGCACTTTGCGTCCTTTTATCGGTTATGAACTGATACAAAGCGGCAAGTTCAGCCTTAGGGTCCAACCTAATTCACGGCAATGAAAATCGCATCGTTTTTCTTGTGTAATACACACCATGCAGTGAAATGGAGGTAGAAAACTTTATGTTGAGATGGCAGAGTCACGCCCTTCTGCCGCTTGTGTCACACGTATGAAGCACTTTGTGATTTCCTGTCTTTAATGTATATCCTTTCATGTTAGAGGGCTATGTTAAAGACCTCTAACATGAAGGGATATGTAAGGCTTACTTGTATAAATGCGATATTTCACACAGACAAAAATGGTTTTGGAGTGATAATTTATTAAAACTGGATTTAAATATCCAATTCAGAGAAGTATTCAGCAGACCAGACAGTCAGTCTGGGTTTTCATGACACTTGCTTTGCTGAAATATAAAGCTTCACTCAAGCCTGAAGCCCTGAGCACTCTGGGAAAAGGACTGGAGGGAAGGTATTAATGTGACGCTTAATGTCTGGTTTCCTCCAAATAAACCACTACAAATTGCTGCCGGGTAGTTCAATTCTGGTTTAACCAGACCACAAAATTTTGATAGTCTTTCAGGTTCTTCTGGGCAAATCTCAGTAGGCTATCGTGTATTTTAGTAAGAAATGGCTTCCAATCTGACTGCTTTTCCCTTAAGGCCTGAAGTACCGCACTGATGGATCTCCTATTTCCACAAAGAACCTCTGGATCTTATTCATAGTGACCACTGGGTTCTTATTTAGCTATCTGATATGACCTTTTGATCATCAGTTTGCCTGTGTGGCCAGATTTAAGACTGCTGGTGGTTCTAAACTTCATTCACTTGCAGCTGAAATGTTGTATCCGTCTGCATATCTGTGTCTTGACCCAATCCTGTCTACAGATAATCTTTTTAAGCTCATGTTTTTAGTCTTCCATTCTGACACTCACCACCAACTGTGACACCTCAATTTAAATGGCCATGTTTGTAGCCGTGTCCTGACGATGTCCAGTAAATTCAAGGAGGATTATTTCAGTTGTACAAACATGTCAAGGACAATCAAAAGAAACCATATGCTGCACAGATTAATTTCAAGTGTCAAAAGGTTTAAATTGTGTTCATCAGCCACTTCATTGGGTACACCTGTTGAACTGTTTGTTAATGCAAATATCTCATTAGCCAATCACATGGTCAAGACAACCTGCTTAAGTTCAAACTGAACATTAGAATGGGGAAGAAAGGTGATTTAAGTGACTTTGAATGTGGTATGGCATGGTTGTTGGTGCCAGGCTGGCAGGTGTGAGTATTTCAGAAAGTGCTGATCTACTGGGATTTTGCTATACTTCAATGGGCTGCACAGTCAGGCCAATAGAGTGCCTTTGGGATGCGGTGGAATGGGAGATTGTCAGTTGCACATCCATGATGCCAAATCACAACCAACTGGGTGATGCTAGCTATGAAAATTTAAGGCAGTTCTGAAGGCAAAAAAAATGCTCCAACCCTATACCAGCTAAGTATAACTAATGAAGTGGGTGGTGAGTATATATAATAAATGTATGGAAAACTTTATAGGATCTCAAAACTGAAAAAAAAGAAAAGCATACCCTGTTACTGAACTCCACCATTTTGATTACAATTTCCTTATCAATACTGGGGAAAATCAAGTCTCCTATGAACTCCATGTCCTTGCTGGTGAGCTGGTCCACAAAAACCTGGGAAGACAGGGCCATGTAAGAGGTCATGAAAAACATAAACAAAACCAGAATGTCAATGACGTAGTAATTCCTCCGGTTCATGATAATGAGCCATCAGAAATCAGAGGTTAATTTAATGAGTTTGTGTTTAAAACAAACAAACAAAAACAGTGTCTACTTAACATTTGTGTATGACTACAGAACTTTTCTGAACACAGATGTAACTGCTGTGTTTTTTGTTTTTTAACAGGTTTATGACGGGATCAACAACCACAATCATTGAAATTAATTCTAACAAGAGCAAGGTTTTATTATTACTGCCAATTGTTTTTTTGTTTTTTGTTTTTTTTTTTTGGGGGGGGGGGTTGTGTAATTTTCTGGATGGAGCAGGGCGCACAAAAACAGATGACATAAACAAACAAAAAATTGCTGGCATCTGATAATGTACTGGCGTTTGAATACTCAAGTAATGAATCATTTTGGGCATTTAGTCACCATGATTAAATTTTTCATCCCCTGTAACAAGCAGCAAATATATAAAGATTCATGAAAATCTTAATCTATTAACTTTTAGGTTGATGTAGTCAATTAAATGAAATATATAAATTTATAATTGCAAATTTAAAAAAAGCACAATTAAAAGAGCACAAGTAAAAAGAAGTACCTAGGAGTCGCCTAGATTGCTCCTCACCTGGGTGAATCTGTTCAGGAAGGATTTGGGCAGGCCCTTACGCCCACCACCTTGAGTGAAAGGGTTCTGGCATCCAAAGATCTTTGTCTTCTCATGCTGGACGTGGAAGCTCATGCCCAGCTCTGGAATGTAGATCTCTGCTCGGTGATCAAAGCAGGCATTTAGGCCTTCCAGCACTGACTGAGAGGCCAGGTTCAGCTGCCATGGAAAACATCAATCACACAAATAATCAGTCTAATCAGATTATTTTGACAAAACATTGCTCATATCCACAAAATCAGAAGAGATTCCTACCTCATCCAGTACCACCCAGTGGCCTGCCTTCAAAGCCGCCAGAAGGGGACCATCGCGCCACGCAAACTCTCCTCCCTTCCCACCCTCCACTGGGAGATCTGTTCCAAACAAATCAGTGACATCCTGCAAGAGAGTGCACGTCACTAGTATGAGCGGCTTTACAGTAAATTTCAGAGCACAATGAAGAATACGTCAAATTACCGTTTGCTCTGACAGGTTGATTCTAACCAGATGATTTCCAGAAGCTTTTGCTAGCGCAGCCACCAGGCTGGTCTTTCCCACACCAGGTGAGCCCTCCAGCAGCACAGGCCTCTGCAGCTTCAGTGCCCGCAGAATCCTCTGTGCATTCACTGCAGTAGTGCCCGCTGCAATGGTGTAGTTTGACAGGTGACGGCTCTCAGTGTGAGGCCCTGGAAACACAGACATTATGTGAAGTACACATTATCAAATTCATCCCAAGCACTCAACCAGTTGTAGGTGTGTGATCATGTAAGGTGTGTGTACTGCATATCAACATGTGTAGTTTTAGGTAAAGAATGTATTTTTAGAAGTGACACAGGATATGGTCGACATCATGGAATAAAGCAGCTGGTCTAAAACTGGTAGCCAGCCCACTGTGGGTGGACATAGAGCCACTGCACAGGCGTTGTGGATGACCACCACCCACAAAAACACTGTAGGATGTAGAAGTTAAATGAATATAATTTATCTAGAGAAAACAAAAAACGTTGATGCCATTGCAATTGCACTAAAAACACAAGTAGGATTTGATTAGATACTTTCCCTAACAGTTACTGATTAA
>VUQM01093872.1:0-10636 GCA_015108615.1 Australoheros scitulus | reverse complement strand
CTAGCAAATTTATCACTATTTATCCGATGATACCCAGGCCGGTTGATAACTCTGCTCCCACCACCTATTATTCGCTGCTTTTATGCAACAATCTCAGAACTCAACAGTTGTTAACATGAAGCTTTTATTTTGAAAAGAACAGCAGCTAACCGGAACTCTTCGTGTCGGGCGAACATAAGCGCCATCTTGACTGTAGTCCTTTACCGCGTTGAGCTGTATTTTTGACTCCAAAAGTCGGTGTCTGGAAACCGAAAACTTCGATCTTATTTCCGCATCTCCGCGCTGACTCCTCAGGCTCTCGGTCATGACCAGCATCCAGCTACTCAGAGTGCTCGTTAACGAGCGGCTGGCCGCGGCTGCCGACGACATCTTGGAGGCGGTAAAGAAGACCATCGCGGGCTACGAGGAGGAGATCCTGCTGTCCAAACGGGAGATCCGCCGCCAGCGACGGATGCTGCAGAGGGAGTCCAGACCGGAGATACTCGTCGGGAAACACGCAGGTCTGTGAGCTGCCGGCATGCCTTCACTCCTTCAGCCTGCCCGCTAACAGGCCTCAGTGGAAACGGGCCTCTCTGGGGCACCATCCCTGCTCAGTGGCACTCCATTCAAAAAATCTGCAAAAGTAATGTTTCTCTTTAACAGCAAAACGCCACACCTCGTTTAAAATACACTCCTTAATTTCAAGATATACTTTTAAATTCGGCATACGAGTTATTCACCGAGCTGCTCCACATTTAGAGTAATAGAAACTTTTATTGACTGGTTAAATGGTGATTGTCAGGGCGCCGAACTCCATTAAAACCTTTCAAAATAAATGGTTTGCTCCTCTAAATGCAAAGATGTGCACCTGAAAGGCGGCCAGGCTTTAATTGTTGACAACTTTGACCACGTTCATGCACACATGCAGTACTTTGCAGGTCTTCAGCCCCTCCCCCTCTCTTCTTCGTTTATTTTGTTAGGAAATATGTGCAGTGACTAATTGAAACATTATTGAAATTTGGCGCAGTTTTTAAACAGTGTATGAGTTTGTGTACTTTGTGCAATGACAATAAAGGCAATCAATTCAACTGGAAATCAACATTAGAATGTTTTAGAATAAAATGCTGTGCAAAAGTCTTGAGCCACCCCTCATTTCATTATATTTTGTAGGAAAATGAGAAATGGGTGCAGCGATTTATTAAAACGTGTTTGGCCCAAACAGAGTTTGTACAATTCTAACAAGCGTGGAAGTCCATATTTGGTATAATCACTTTTATTCTTCAGCACAGCCTGAACTCTGAGGCAGCGTTCTGTCATTTCTTTAGTCTGTTTTCAGGAACAGTTCTCCGGGCTTCTTGAAGGACATTCAAAGCTCTTCTTTGGATGTTCCTGCCTTTTGTTCAGTTCTCTGTCAGGATGATCTCACACTGCTTCAATAATGTTGAGGTCCGGGCTCTGTGGAGGCCAATCCATGACCGATGGTGTTCCACTGTGTATTTTTATATCCTGATATCTGATGGTACTTTCCTGTGTTCATAATTCCATCAGTTTTGACAAGATCTCCAACACGACTGGCTGAAGTGCAGCCCAAACCATGACGGAGCCTCCACCGTGTGAAAGCTCACTGCTGGACCTCTCTCCTGACTCCACCGTTGATGAGGATTTGAACCAGGAATTTCAAATGTGGACTAATCGCGGCATCAGACCTGCTGCTGATGTTCAGTCCTGTTCTTGTGTAATGTGGCATACCTCAGCCTTTCCTCCCTGTTTCCCTTCCACTAACACCATCTCTGAGGCTTCAGTGAACAGTAGATGGATCAGCTGAAGGTCCAGATGCATCTCTCAGGGCCTGTCAGGGCTGAATTTATTTTTGTTTCCTAAGGACACTTGTTTCAGATGTTGGTGCAAAAATACTATTTTATGCTGTCAAATATGTTATCTAAATAGATTCAAGTAAAGAAATTGGAAAAAAATGTCTTTTTTTTGTGACATGCTTATAGTAACAATGTCCTAAAGACACAACTTAAAATTGATTCTTTGTAAGTTGTCTATATGTAGACACACCACTGGAGTTTGGGCCTTTTATGCTTGAATGGTTCATAGGTCAGTATTAAGTGGCAAAGAAAAAAGGAGCAAGGACAGAAAATGGCTATGACTGAAAAAGCAGCCAATATTTTTATAGTGAACTGTGTCCAACGAAGCCAAATATCAGTTCAGTCCAGGATTATTTATATAAAGCTCCAAATCACTACAGCAGTCGCCCTGTGGCACTTTATACTGAAAGGTAAAGACCCTACAGTACTAGACAGAAATTCCAGCAATCAGATGATCCCCCGGTGTGCAGTACCTGGCGATGATGGGATGGCCGAACTCCCTTTTAACAGGAATGAACCTCCCGCAGAGCCAGGCTCGGGGAGCGGCAGCCATCTGTGGTGACCGGCTGAGGGGAAAAGGAGAGCATAGGGAGTCGGGACACAGCACAGAACACCACAAACAATAATCAGCTGATCCAAGCAGAGGTGGGCAGAGTGTAAACGAGTAAATGAACAACTACACATAACAAATAAATGTATGTTTTTCTCTGCAGACCAACCCCAGCTCGCCCTGTCTGTCTGGGACGAGGACTTCCCTTCTGATCAGCAGCAGGTAGAGGAGCAGTGTGAGCTGGAGTGGAGCCCCAGTCCAGACTTGGACAACAAGGATCCTCCACAGACAGACAAGAACCAGGAAGAGGAGCAGCACCAGCGGCCACTAGAGGAAGTAGAGGAGGTGGAGGACGAGGATGGTGCCATCGGGTTCATCTTCAAGCATCAGCCCAGCTCTCCGAGCACTAAAGGAGGCGGTGGCGATCCTCTGCCGAGCACTTCCACAGAGCCGGAGCAGGTGATGGTGGAGGACAATGATGGGGGCTCCTCCAGCTCCTCGACCGTCAACAGCGACGACGAGTGGAGGGCCAGCATGGACTCTCAGAGCGACGACAGCGACAGCAGCCACAAGTGGAAGCCGAAGAAGAAGAAGGGGCCTCGCACACTGACGGCTCCAACATTGCACCCGGCCAAAAATCTCAAATCCAGAATCTTCTGTAAAGTATGTGGGAGGGCCTTCCACGCCAACATCTCTTTGGTGAATCACATGGAGGTTCATCCCAAGGATGTCTGTGGCGTGTGTGGGGAACATTTCGACAGCGAGGAGATCTTTCAGGAGCACGTGAAAACTCACGTGAAGGCGGAGATCTGCAGCGTCTGCGGGAAATGTTTTGGGACCTCCAGCAACTTGGAGACCCACATGAGGGTCCACACGGGGGAGAAACCGTTCCTCTGCAGCGAGTGCGGGAAATCCTTCAACTGCCGACACAACATGATGCGACACATCAGGATACACACAGGGGAAAAACCGTACACCTGCACCGTGTGTGGGAAATGTTTCAATGACTACTCCACTCTGAAGCGCCACCTGCAGGTTCACATCCGCGAGAAGTCCTGCAATCCAGAAAATTCGTCCATAAATGACAATGATGATGAACAGAAGAATAAGATGTCGTCCAAAAAGTCCCGGGCTATATGTGAAGTATGCGGGAAAATGTTCCACTCTGTGGTTTCTCTGGTGAATCATGCCAAAAGCCACGCCACAGATGTCTGCGGCGTTTGCGGGATGAACTTTGATTCAGAGGAAACCTTGAAAAGTCACCTGAAGACTCACAAAAGCGGGAAGGTCTGCGAAGTGTGCGGTAAGTGTTTCGACGGTCACGGAAACCTGGAGATGCACATGAGGATTCACACGGGGGAGAAACCGTTTCTGTGCAGCGAGTGCGGGAAATCCTTCAACTGCAGACACAACATGTTGCGTCACGTCAGGACGCATACGGGAGAGAAGCCGTATCTGTGCAACGTCTGCGGCCGAGGCTTCAGCGACCAAACGAGCCTGAAGCAGCACAGCAGCACGCACACCGGAGTGAAACCGTACCGCTGCGAGGTCTGCGGCAAAGGCTTCCACCGAAAGACGTACGTGAGACTGCACATGAAGAGCCACGCGTCTGAGAAGAAGTGACTGCTGTGCAAATAAAGACTTGAACGTGTCTTTTCATGCAGCACTGGTCCTGAGTGTGGTTACGCCAGGCTCAGACAAACATAATAAAAGCTGACTTATTACACTAAAAAAAAATAAGAGTACCATCTCTCCATATACACTTCAGTAATGTTGAGCTCAGTGTTTTCTTCCACATAGAACATGATGAAGGTAAAGGCTAAAGCACAACCCCACACTGTGCACCAAAGAAAGGCTCTTATCTAATCTGATCTGGTGGCTGGCTGATGAAACACTCATTTTCTGGGACTTTTAAGGAACTGTGTGAGTTTTTGGAATCTTTTTAAATCTCCTACATAGCTTATGTTCCCTTTTCAAGTACTATATTCAGTTAGAGCAGGCATAATGCACCCAGTAGCAGCTTTATATTTCTATTCTTGGACTCTGCCAGAGTAGGTTTGCATAATTCACATTAATAAAAACAAAAAAAACATCCTTACTCTGGCATATTGCGTTTGTAGTCCCACAGCCCTCTCAGCTCCCGTCTCTTTAAGTCCCCACTTTATTCTGATGGGGCAGCTTCTAAAAGCCTGCTGAGGAGCTCTGCTTCCTCCTTTTGTCGGTGCTTTCTAATTAGGAAAAGTCATGCTACCACCCACCCATCCATTCTCTTTATTTTATCCTGGCCCGGGGGGTGGAGGAGCCTATGTCAAAATTTTGGGTTCGGCAGGTAACAACAAAGTTTTTCAGCAGGTGAAACCAGCTTCGGTAAAATCCAGCTTTGCAAACCGAAGAAGAAATTCTGCGAGTTATCGTGAACCTCCAAAAACAGTTTAAAGCTTTCGGTCCATTTTTTCTTTCTCTCATTCTTCCAAATTGAGCCGCGTTTAACATGAACATCAAACACTAACATCCTGTACAGCAGAACAGAAGATAACAAGAGTTTACTGCCGTGACTCTTTAGTTTCAGATATTTTATTGCATCGTGCGGACTGGGACATGGCTAATACCCTTCATATGCTGTTAACACTACCCCACTACAGCGTGGGGTTATTTGTTCTTTACTGCACGTCAGGCAGTCTCAGTCAGTCTGATGGAAATCTGTTTATATGCAGTGCAGTCACAACGTGCCTCTGACGGACTTTCTCTTACTTTATTATTTATAGCTGTTTATTATTTGTAGCTGTTTAGAATAACTTCAGATATCCAGTTAATGTCGGGCTGTTCACTCGAGTTATTTCTGTTTGCTGAGCAGTGCTTTTCACATTTTGTTGGAGAATAAAGTGAGTTCTTTTTTTCTTTCTTCATTAGCATTATGTTTGATTTATTTCTGAGTCAACTTTGGTTATTTTTCCACACAGAAGACCAAAACAACTACAGCAAGGCTTAAGAAAAAATTATGAAAATCATAAATCAAAATCCACAAAAAGCCTGATCACCTAGAAATTATGATTCTTACATGTGTAGTGTGGATTGTCAACGTATAGAAAGTACCATATAAAGATTTCAAATGTGTCACAATTGACCTCTGACCTCTCCTTCAAGCTCAATAGATTGATCTGAAGGTCAAAGTGATAATACTACTACTACTTAAACTGTTTCTTACTGCCATTGTTTGTATTGGCAGCAAATAGGGAATGATGCACTGTACAGCCAAAAGTATTCACTCATCTGTCTTCACACACATGAACCTGAGTAACATCCATTCTTAATCCAGAGGCTTTAATGTGATGTGGGCCCACCCTTTGCAGCTATAACAGCTTCAACTCTTCTAGGAAGGCTTTCCACAGGTTTAGGAGTGTTTATGGGAATTTTTGACCGTTCATCCAGAAGCATATCTGTGAGGTCAGACACTGATGTTGGAGAGAAGGCCTGGCTCACAGTCTCAGCTCAGTCAGGACTCTGTGCAGGCCAGTCAAGTTCAGGCCAAGCCCAGTTCCTGAAAACCCCCACACCATAACCCCTCCACCAAACTTTACACTTGGCACAGTACAGTCAGGACAGAGTTGATTTTTAGCTCTGTGTCTTGAAACAGGCCAAATAAAAATAAAATTAGAAACTGCCTCTGTGCTGGTGATCAGTGACACCAGATCCTGTTCTGGTTCAGCTTCTCACTAAGCCACTGAGCACCTCCAGAGTATAAACCACAACTAAATAATTAAAAGAGAAATTACCTGGATTCTGAGCATCAGGAGACTCCCAGAAACATTCCCATTGTGTGGCAAACATTTGCCTGATCGCGGACATCAGAACACAAAGGTGAGTTCTTATTTCTACTTGTTAAATTGTGCAGAGTTATTTTCATGTATTTATTTATTCTCCAACTGGAAAGTCTGCCGCTGATCTCACTAGATGAACAGTCGCCTCCTTCCCGTGCAAAGGTTTGCAGATGTGCTGCAGGAAAAAGCCTGCATAACTCAAGAACGATGTGACCTAGGATGTTCAAATTCACACCACGGATCGGTGGTTCTCAGACTTTTTCCATCATGCCCCAGTTCTCCGAATCACATCTCTTCACGGGTTGGGGTTTTCAGTTTACTTTTCAAAGTGAACTCAGAAAAATCCCAGTTTAAAAAAGCACCCATGTATGTGTTGACGTAGCCCCAATATAATAAATCGTGTTTTTTAGAAGACCGCTGGGTTCGTTTTAGATTTCTGCCTCCTAGATGAGCCGATGATGACACATCATCACAAACCGCAAGAACAACAGCAATCAAAGCAACAAAGCAAATAAAACACAAACTTCATCAATGATGACTCATCGTGTGTCACATTTTAGTCGTTTTTCTGGTAGATTTGAGAACAACAACAACAAGGTTTATGTGTCATCGGTTAATGCAGAAGGAACGCTGTTTGATCAGTCGCTTTGTTGGCTCTGTCATCTTCATGCATCTTTAGCTGATTTGTCATCTCCACTTCCAGTGCTCAGCTCATCAGGCTCAAACATGAGTCGTCTTTGTTTTCTACGTTCACGCCTATTTATCTGCATTCAGGAGGACTGTAGGTCCTGAGTCAAGGAGGTAACATCGCAAACCTTACAGCTGCCTTTCAAGCATGAGGTGAGAGTTTGATTCTCACAAGGCTCATAATAGATAATGTGGATCACTTTATGTGTTGTAGTGACAGGCTGATAGTAACAAAGTGACTAAAAATACAATATATATATATATACAATATAAAATATCAATTTTCATGAGGCTTTGGTTCACATTTATTTTGGGGACTATGTTATTTTTGTAATTAGTTTTATTTTCTATTTCATTTTGAGGTTTTCTTTTCATTTAAGCTTCAGTTATTTTCTGGGGGTGGGGTGGGGGTTTCCTTGTTTATTTTTTGTTGTTTAAAAATGTTCCATTTTAGTTGAAATATTGAAGTTCAAATAAATAACTAATGAAGAAATTAACAGTAAAATTAATTTTTAAAAAACGGAACATTTTTAAACAAAACTAAACTGAATGGAAAACAAAAATAAAGACTAAGTAGAAATATTAGATATAATCTTAAATAACAATCCTCTGATTTTATTAGGTTAACATTTTTAAGAGATTACTTATTGTTTAGTAATTAATTTCTACTTAAATCTTATCTCCAATCTGGGTCGATTCCAGTGCGCATGCGCAGGATGTTACTGTCAGTGCCATAGCAACAGAAGAGGACAACAGACGCGACCATGGTGAGTATTTGTGTTTTGGGCTCGTTTTGCGGCTGTTTGTTGTTTGTAGCGGCTGTTCGTGTGATGGTTCCTCTGAAAACTGATGGAAACTCTCAGAAACTCGGAGTCGCTTCGTGTCTGAGAGTTTTACCAGCCGGAAACACGAAGCAGCGCCACATCCGCTGGCTAACACGGGCTAACTTTAATTAGCTCTGATGCTGGTTAAGTAGCCGATAACAGCAGCGGAGTCCTGACGGGAACCCGGATTACTCTCTGCTCTGACCGTGTGTGGCGGCTCAGCAGCAGAAACCCCGAATATAAAAAAATATAATAAATTATTGCTGTTACTGATATAAAGATGGTGTTTATTATTACCTTAAACCAAACCAGTGTGTTTGTGCCATCAGTGTAACACAGACGTGTTTCTGTTGATGTTTCCAGGCCAAAGCCATGACTGTGAAAGACGCGCTGGGCAAATGGGTGAGGTGCACACACTCAATCAATCAATCAATCAATCAGTCAGTCAGTCTTTAATACAGTGTACTGGGGGGTAAATCAACAGCAGTGGCCTGAACTACAGAGCAGGATTTTGGGCTCATTCAGGTAACTTCAGGGTTATGTTGTCATGGTAACTGATGCTGCAGACCTGACCTGTTCAGAAGGAGCTTATGTCTAAGACAGGAGATCATCAGGTAGGAAATCACTGCCTGCTGACCAATTGGATGTCTGGAAAACCTCGTCACCATTCCGGGAAGGTTTCCATGAGCATCTGATGAAATACAGATTCTTAGAGAAACTTCAGTCCTCGGTTTTCCTGTTGGCTGTAATTTTAAATTCACTCTGATGTTCCATAAGCTTTAATATCTGATCCTGAAACAGAGCAGCTGTTTGCATTTGTGAACCTTACTACAGCCCCACACCTGCAGCTCTGACCATCAGACTGTCTCACACACACCCAGACATTCATTTATTCTAATCTGTCAGAGCCTCTCGTGTCTGAAAGGCAGAGATACTGAGAAGCCCGTTAACTCGCGTGGTCGCCATTTTTACTGGCTTTTGTCTCTGCTTCAAATAAACTTTATTAATACAGCGGCTCTTTTCCAGCTCTGAGAGCTCACACACGTTCATGCCTAGCTTTGAATCATTTCTCTCTCACACACACACTCTGTGCTTTCAGTCTGTGTTCTGTGTTTAACCAGTTTATTTATTTTTCTAATGTTCAAGTTTATTTGACTTCATGAAATCAGTCGCTCTGCTGTCAGTAGACTCGTCCATGTTTCGGATGTTTTCATGTGAATAAACCCAGGATGATTTGTCGAGCTGGTAATAATCACCTCGGTGTGATTGATGTTAGGGGAAGTGAAGAAAGAAAATAAAAGAAACATTCACATTAAGCTTACAGTAGAGATGCATGCACAGGTGAAGCTTTTCTACCCACCTGAAACTCATTATTCATTCACGTATCAAGATGTTTATACTGCAACACAAAGTCATTTATCAGCACAGGAGGGACGGTCGTAGGATTTGTCCTGAAGTCCACGATCAGCTCTTCAGTTTCAGGCGCTTTAGTGTCCGAGAACGAAGACTTAACCACCACATGACCGTGCTCACTGTCACATGAGACAGCATCACTGCAAACTCACATGTTGGCTGGCACAGTGTGTACAAGTATGTAACTGTATCTGTGTGTGTGTGTGTGCGCGCGCAGGAAGAGAAGTCTGGGGAGAAACGGAACGACGCGACAGCCGTCAAACTGTACGGTCAGATTCCTCCTATAGAGAAGATGGACGCGTCGCTCTCTGCGCTGACAAACTGCGAGTGAGTCCTGCAGGAGGACGCCGTCTCAAAGTCAGACGGCGTTCTTTCAGGATGTTTTCCTTCCTCAGAGGGGCGCTCACACACAGATTGGCTTTTTGGTTATTTCTACCTGCTTCAGGGCAAAAAAGTCCACATTTATTTTGTTTTCCATAAATCCAGCATCGATAATGTCTGAACTGTTATAAGATGATATTCATGTCCTTTAGTTTTTCTCTTAGTGAAACTGATTTTGCTCTTAAAACACTAGAGTTCTGCTGCTGCAGGCTGATTGAGAGGTCAAGGATTTATAACAGGATGTCCTCCCTTCATGGCGCCCATTTCCAAATGTAAATTTTCCATTTTTTATCCTTATATATTTAATCCCCCAACAAAACATTGTCAGCAGTTCTCTGAGGATCTTTATTGATGGTGACAGAGGATCTGCTGCACCAGGACTGGGACCAGGACCAGTGTGGCTAGGCTCAGGTTCTCAGACTGGTTCAGCACGGCTGTCCCAGCAGTCCCGTTTTAGCTGCCAGAGCCTCGTTCTGCTGGCTGTGATCGAGATCCGCCGAGTCGTATTCAGACACCTCTGCAGGCCTGACTCTGAGCAGCTCGACTGCCGCAAACAAACAAAGTGTCATCAGAACACAGGATAAAAAGTCAGAAGACATCTGTGGACAGGAGAGACATAACTACAACAAGAAACATAACTGCACTCTGTTTGCATCTCACTCTCCAATGTAATAAGGTTGGAAAGAGGAGTTGGTTGTGTTTTCACGGTGTTCCCCTCCTGAGTCGTTGATTGAGGAATCTTCGTTACTGTACTTAAGTAGATTTTTTAGTTATCTGTACTTTACTTGAGTATTTACTTTTTACTTTTACTCCCTACATTTTTACACAAGTATCTGTACTTTCTACTTTTTACATTTTCTTACATTGTTACTGCAAAAGAAGAGCTGCTGTATTTGCAGGGAGAGCAAAGAGAGAGAAGTTCACTCAGAGATGGAGAAAGAGGACAGGAGAGGAAGAAGAGAGGTTAGATTTAAAAATAAGGACTGGAAAACAATCTGAAGTATGCTGAGTTTGTTTAATTCAAATACTGTATGAAAATACTGCAGTTTAGTGTGTAATAAACAGGTCAGCTTGTTGTACTGTATTTACAGTAAAGCTCTGTGTTGGTGC
>VUQM01093850.1:0-15102 GCA_015108615.1 Australoheros scitulus | reverse complement strand
CATACACATTGTACAGGATAAATGACTCAAAGCCATACAGTTGCGAAAAATCTTTGGTTTTCTCACCACCTACACTCTGCATTCTTTAATGATAGAACTGAAATTTTTAGCAATGTAATAAAATGTATTAAAACACAAAAACTGAGCCATGAAAACCAGATAATTCTACGTAGACTGCTATGAAATTATGAAAGGACATAAATTATATATGGTTCTTCCCAGGAGCGTGATATCCTCAGAAACTAGAAAATGGGAAATGCTGAACCACAAAGACTTTGAGAGCAGTGAGAAGAAGAGTGATTTTAGGAAATTAAACTTGAACTCTTTGGCCAGAACTCAAAGAATTTGTGCAGCAAGTTAACTGCCGACCAATTTACTACAAAACAAGTGGGACATGTTTCTTGGCTGGCTTTTTTTTTTCTTTTCTTTTCTTTCCTTTTCTTTTGTTCTTGGGATGGTTGTGGCTCAGGAGGTGGAGCAGGTCATCTACTCATCGGAAGGTTGGTGGTTCGATTCCTGACTGCTCCAGTCTGCGTGCCAAAGCATCCTTGGGCAAGATTCTGAAGTAAGTAAAGTTTATTTATATAGTGGTTTACAATACAGTCTTCAGTTTCTTTTTAAAAGAATCAACAGAGTCCACAGATCTTAAATCCAGTGGAAGTGAGTTAAGCACAGTCACCTTTTGTCTTTAACCTGGATCTAGGTACAGCCAACAAGCACTGATCAGCAGACCTCAGAGATCTAGATGCTATGTATGGTTGTGGTAGCTGATATATGGAGGCATCTGACCATGGAGGGCTCTTAAAGTGATCACCAGAATTTTAAAATGAACCCTAAACTTAATGGGGAGCCAGTGTAAGGAAGCCAGAATTGGTGTCACATGGGACCTTTTAGGGGACGTAGTGAGAAGCCTCGCGGCAGCATTCTGGACCATTTGTAATCAATCCTGAGATGATTTGCTCATGCAGGGGAATAATGAATTACAATAGTTGAGGTGAGAAGAAATAAAGGCATGTATAACCGTTTCACTTTGAGACGCAATATATTTAAATCAGGCAATGCTCTGCAGATTATAAAAACAAGTTTGTACAAGACAGCCAACATACTTTTCCAAGCTGAATGCGTGATCAAAAGTAACACCCAGATTCCTCACAGTGGGGCAAACTGAAGATGAAAGTGGTCCAAGATTAGCAATCACTGTGGGAACAAAGTTGTCAGGGGCACAGATCAGAACTTCAGTTATTTATGTATTCTGATACAGATAATTCGCTTCCCTCCAGTTCTTTATAGCATGAATGCAGTCTTGAAGAACAGATAATCTGGCTACATTCTGGGGGTTGAAAGACATACAACTGAATATCATGTGCGTAACAATGGTATGAGATGCCTTCAAAGTTATTCAGGATGTGTCCAAGTGGGAGCATATATAGAGCAAACAGGATTGGTTCCAGGACCGAGCCTTGGGGCACACCATAAGATAGGGTAGCAGAGGACGACACAAAATTAGCAGAAGCAACTTAAAAGCTGGATGTCTTTGAACTGTGGGGCCTTGGGGTACCCCCAGTTGAGCTGGTGGAAGTGGCTGGGAAGAGGGAGGTCTGGGCTTCTCTGCTTAGGCTGCTGCCCCCACAACCCGGATGGATGTATCAAATAAAACTTTAGGATTCCCTCGACTGTTATGGATTAAATTTGAAAAATCTGTAGCCCTCTTTCACCATATTAAAAGAATGCAAGAGCTCTCCTAAATAGCAAAGATGCACCTGGAGCTTTGTGGATTTCCACCAACGTTCCACTTTCTGACAGCCTGAAATAACGAATACTGTCATTCATCCAGGGTAAGGATTTGGTGGAGGGGGCATTTCTGGTTTTAAAAGGAGCCACTTTGTCTAATGGGCCTTTTATAATGTACAAAGTATACTTTTTTCAGAATCCCCCCCAAAGAAAATGTTTTTTCATGACATTTAATTCCACCTGGTTCTTTGGTATTGTAATGTAATAGGAAGTATTAAAAACTACAGAAGGCAGGAAAAACTTTTGCAAAATCTCACAAACCGTTTTAATTTTAGGCCGTGCACTTCTGCGTTAATCCTGATACGGCAGCGTCGACGTTTTGCCAGCAAAAGTCGCATTTAATTTGTGATTCAGCGGTTCCTGTTGGCTGTAAGCATCACAAAACTGTACAGGCATGAAGGAATGAGCCTGACTGACTGTCTCGCTCTCACGCCATCAATGCTATACTCGACCACCACAAACACACACACACAGAACAGCTCCGCCCCCTTCTCCTCTCAGCCACTCAGCTCATAAACAACCAGTAATGCTGGACACACACCTATTCATCTATATCATATATATTCATAAAATAAAAGCTTAAGTTGTGTGTGTGTGTGTGTGTGTGTGTGTGATCTTGCAAATGTACATCTCTTTTTTTTTTTCCTCCCATGTCCCTTGCGGGGTTCTGTAAAAACACATCCTGGTGTTGAAAAATTCTGTAGATCTTGGTATCAGATATACTCTTTCCTGTCTATTAAAACATGAGGCAGTAGTCTTTTTTTGGGACTTTCAATAAAAAGAGTAGTTATATTGACAATGACAACCTGCGTAGGCATACGTGTTTCCTGATATGAAACCACGTCACTAAGGGAATCAATAAAGAACCAGATCAATAAGGAGATCCAGTAATGGCACCGGTATCAATAAAACCTTATCAATTTTCATTCCTACAAGTTAGTCAACAGAATATTTGCCCCAGTGTCTCGGGGATCATCATCAAGATGCATTTTTTGGCAAATTTGAAACAAGCCTTTTTGGTTATTCTTCTGGTTCTTTAGATCGTGGCATGATGATGCTTTTCCTTTTATTTTATTTTTTTGAGGGGGTGGGAGCAATTACGTTACACAGGTAGGTTTAGATAACTTTTTCTCTTAATAAATGAAGTCATCAGTTCAAAACTGAACTGATGACTTATTATCGGGTTATCTTTGTATAATATTAAAGGGTCTGAAATATGCAAGTGTGAACACCAAACATTTTTAGTTCCGGTGTTGACGACAGCCGACTGTCAGCGGAGTTGATCGAACCCTGAGCCATCGGGAGTCTGTCTGACATTTTGCTAAATTCGCTACTCCTCGGTCATTTATATTTGAAATCTTTTTAGCACAAACACCCTTTGGTTATGACTCTACAAAATAAAGGAGTCAGATTTTTTATTTTTTATGAATTCTTTCGTGTAGACGCCTCCTTCCTTGTAGACTAAGTGCAACCCATGTCCTCCCCATCTCCACCTCATCCAAATTACTCAGTGTGCCAATCCAAGCCCTCCATCTTTATCTTCACCACCACTGATTCCTATCATCACTGGGATTCTGTTCTGCTGGGTCATCAGAGGCTAATCGCCAAATACTCTTCTGTGTTAATATTCATTAGGCAAATGTCTACAGATGTTCCAGTTTTAATTTTTGACTTCTTTTTTTAACCAATTTCCAAAATATACTGTACACTGATGTTTAACTTCAGCTGCTAATCCTCCCTAATTGTCTTATTCTTTTGAAACTTGTCATGAATATTCATTGGGCAATGATCAATAACATACTGCAGACAGATTTGAGATATTTTACAAATTTTCAATTTTTTTTAAAAGAAATACTGTGCATTGATGTTCAACATCAACTGCTATGCTTTCCTTATTTATGGGCAAATTTATCTGAAACTACTATTTATTATTTTTAACAAATGTTTGAAATTTGTAAAAAAGTAAATATGAGCGCAATCATGGTTGACCTACAGCCAATTACTTTACATTCCAAAAGATCACATATTCAAGTAAAATATTTGACAGAGGAGCTCTATAGGGCAACAAATCTTGTGTCATATGTAGCTTGAGGTCACAGGTCACAGTTCAACAGGGACATGTTGTTCACAATAGTTTAATTGGACAGATAATTTCCACCTTTTACATGACAGGAAGCTTTAAACAGATCAACACTGGAATTAAGTCATTTGTTCATGACTGGATTAACGTTTGGTTCACAGGGAATCAACATGTGAGACAAAAAAAAAAACAGCATACAAACCATAATTCATTTCACATTAACAGAGGTGACAGGTATATTCTTAAATATATAAATGTAGCAATGAACAGGAAATATGAGCTTCTATTTACAAACAGGGCAATGAGGGATTAAAGAAACAAACAAAAAAAACGAACCTGCTCCACCATCTGCCACGCTCACGTTTTATCGGTTATCAGTTTCCAACTTGTGAAATGCAGCCACAACAAAAGAATTCAGGATTATGCCCGAGGACCCCTTATATTAGCTGAACTTCCTGCCTTTCCTTTAATATATTAATACCTACATTTAAGGGACACGCGGTTACACGATCATTGTAGATTTAAAAAAAAAATCTTCACACAACAGTTTCAAGGAAAATATCAAGTGGTGGCCTGTGATTGATTATATTCTTCTATATTCAGGTGAGGAAAGTCTGCAGAGCCACAAAACAAAAAAACAAACAAAAACTTACATAAGACCCTGAACGGTTTCACTGTGGTACAAAAACCTTTGCAACATATATCAGGAAGGTGCCTGAGAGTATAAACAGAACGGACATTGGCGGTGAGCCGTGAACAGATAAAACTGTGAATTTTATCCTCTAAAATATTCCAGTGGGAAATTTCCTAATAGTACTGCCTCTCCTATCTGGTGACATTGTTTTCCTTTTACAACTCTTTTGTATTTTATTTACAATATTGTTGTATTTCTAATATAACGTGTAACACTTTGACACAGATATACTGAATTAGTGAAGCAAGCAATACCTCAGAGTAAGAGGTTATCTGATAGCTAGGTAACTGAAGAGATGAATGATTCCTCTATTAATTCTGTACTGCATTTTTATAAAGCTGTGGATAAATTAAAGTGGTCAAAATTTGTGCAGAAGCATTTAATACATTTAATAGATATTTCAGTGCTTTCTATGAGAGAGAATCCTAGCCTAGTCCTTCTGGCGTTTCGTGGTTTGAGGTCTATGGATGGAAATGGATTGCTGTATATAGATGTTACTTATTATACCATCAATCAAAAATTACACATTTCTTTTTCTTTAAATATACAATATTATCTTTGACTTTATATCACCATCATAATTATTTTTCAAAATTTATAAAAATGTTATCTACATTTTTCAGTCATCAGCTGCTGCTTTAGTGAGAATGACAGTAAATATTTTTCCCTTCTTCACAAATGATATTTTTCTCATGTTTGAATGCCACCAAGGCTTCCTTTTGCATGTGTATCGTAACAGAGTACACCACCTTCTCTACAACACAAACACTACAACCATGTGAGAGAGGTCCATGTCCCTGTGATTATGCTGTGATGAGAGAACGTTTATATGATTTTTGTTAAAAAAAAATTACTAGTAAAGTTTGCTGAACAATAAATACTTTCAGTGAATAAACATAAATCAACTTTAAATCTTGAAAACGGCTTTGATTGTGTTACTATTTTATTTTGTTGGACTGTCATGAGGACTCTACAGCATTCTTTTAGGCCTGTTTGGTCTGATTGTGTATAGTAGCTCAGTAGTTGTAACAGCGAAGAGAAAACTTTCACATGCAAAATTGTCAGAGGGCTTTTTTTAATGCGTGGAAGAAAAACCTAAAAACTAAGACTGTGATGTGAGGAAATGAAAAAGCGGAAGAGAATGGATGAATGGAATAATCACAATTTGAAAATGCCAAGAAGGAACTCAAAGTATTTGTGAAAAGAAAAACCAGCTGTGATGACTTTAGTACAAAAAAGTGTTCTACAAAAGAGTCGACAACTCTGGGATGAGAACCAATAAATTATGTAGTGTTACAAAAATAATTCTAATAATAAATTTAACAAAAATCACATTAATTCACTGAGAAGTACAAGTCAGTAAGATGCAGTGCACATACAATCAGAGGAAAGTCAGCCAGCTGTGCTAACATAACTGGGGGTGGCAGCTGTAATATCTGTAGGGGTCTGATGGCTCCTTCAGCGTATCATGCAGACTTCACACTGCATGACAAATACCTTAAAAAACAAACTTGAACCCTTGAACAGTTGAGTGGTTAGCTTGAGTCTGAGTGGTCTCAGGAGAATGATGCAGGAGGATTAAAAAGGTCTGTAGTTCCAGAAACTGGAGAAGACCGATATCTGCAGAGAAGGAAGGAGCTTAGTCAGATTTATATACAATTATATATGCAAGCAACCAGTCAAAACTCCAATTGTTAGTCCCCCCTTCACTTTCTGAACCTTACTGTTGCAGATTTCATTGGGTGGGGGGGTCACTGAGTCTAGACCAATGTGAAAAGTATCAACTTTATAAAACAAGCACACACACAAAAAAAGAGTCCACACAGTTGATGATACCACTGTGTTTAGGTCAGCGATTCTCAATGGTAAATGGACTAGTTCTTATAGAGCGCTTTTCTACTCAGTCTGAGCACTCAAAGCGCTTATACAACACTTTTTACATTTACCCATGCACACCCATTCATACAAGCACTTCCATATTAACTAAGCCAAGTGCTTTTTTAAGTATCTAACATTCACACTCCAACGGATGCGTCGGAGAGCAACTTGGGGTTAAGTATCTTGCCCAAGGATACATTGGCATGTAGCCTGGAGTAGCCAGGAATTGAACGGTTGACCTTCTGATCAGTAGGTGACCTGCTCTACCTACTGAGCTACAGCCACCCCAAATCAGAATAACAAAGAAAGTTACATCAGTAATCTGCTTATTCACTGCAGTCACAGCTGTAGGTGGTTGTCAAAATGGAGAAATATTTCACAGCCATGAAAAGGAAAATCAGGAGCTGCTTCTGAGACCGATGAAGTGAATGATGCTAATAAGCCAAAACATTTGTCAAAAACTAAATGTGATGAAACTTATCTTGGTCTTGGTTTGAAGGTGAATGTAACCGGAGATGAAGGGAGGCCGATGTGTATTTTATGGTTTGCCAGTGTTGTGCCAAACAGAGCCCGGAGAATGGTATGCTGCCTGTAACACTGTTCAAAATGACCGGTTTGGTGGTGGTCAATGATGATTGGGGTATGCATATCCATGGAGGGATGCACGGATCAGAAGTCTGCAGGCTTGGCAACAGCATCCTGACTGCCATTAGGTACAGTATGCTCAGGGTTCGTACACCTTCTCCAGGATCAAAGGATCAAAGTGATTTCCGGTATTTGCCCAAAAAATATTGCTGGTATTTATATTGTTTTAAATGACTTGTTGATTTATAATCTGTCAAGCATATCTGAAACATTATCTCTCATGAATGACATAAACTCATTTGGAGTCATTAAGATTCCTGTCGTTTCTGCCTCCCCCAAAGCGACTTTTTTTCCTCCAAAAAGTGATTAGCAACAAATTTAGCAACTTTTTCCAGTGTCATCAGGGACTTTTGGACAGTTCTGGAGATATGTCGGTTGTGCCAAAAAGTGACTCTCATATATTCTTTATTAAGAGGATAAAACTGTCATTGACATTGAAAATTTATTTTGTCCTGAGAGATCTGGCCAAGAAGGCTGCAAAAACTGTAACAAATATAAGATTACAGTTCTATAAATAGTAGTCAAAAAGGACTGGATTAATTATAATGTAGATACAATAATGCAGTCATAAATATATTTGCAAAACAGTTAATTTCTTCATTTTGTATAAAAGCCTTTCATAATTCCTGTGCTCCACAGTCTATTTACCGATATAAGCAAAGATCAAACATTAAAAAGAAATCAGAAATCATTTTTGCTCAATGGTGAAAACCTGAAAACTCCACTGTTGCCGTGTTTTGTGTACATACAGCACTCGTCCGCTATGGCATTGCCCGGACCTCGCTTCAGCACCAAGGGGGACACCCCACCCCCCACGGCCCTCGATTCGTCCTTTAGCGAGTACTGCGTACGGTTTCGATTTTTGATTCAGCTTTTTGGAACAATGTTTCCACTTCTTGTTGAATTTATCTCCGGCAGCTTTGGCTGCTTTCCACACCTGCTGCGCCGCACTCACAGCTTGTTCCTGTCTAATATCGTCAGCAGAGTCTTCCTGTGAATTGATGATGGCCTATTTTAGAGAATTCAATACCTTGAAAGGACAATATTAAAATCCAAGCATTTACAAGGATTTCCAGCACCTGTATGAACCGTGCATATGCCAAATTTCATGGCTCATACCCCTACGGTTTGGAGTCTATAGACTGGAAAGGTCTCCTCTGTTCTTGATTTCACTGTGTGTGTTTAAAGCACCTCCCCTCCCTCCCTCCCCCCCCACACACACACACACACACACACACACACACACACCAGAGCTGGTGAAGTGAAGATAAGACCACTGGAACTGAAGACAACAGTTAATCCAGAGAATGGCCCTTAGATTTTAGAAAAAATGTGTTTTGTGTTAAATAGCAGAGGAAATGGGAATACACAAATATTAAGCAGTTTTAACAGTTTTAATAACTTGTGTCAAGACTGATAATATAGGAGTGTACTCTGCTCAAAACATGAAAGGAACATTTTGAAAGCACATCAGATCTCAATGGGAAAAAATCATGCTGGATATCTATACTGAGTAACTGACTAATGTGTCTGGGATGAAAGGATGCCACATCATTTGATGGAAATGAAAGTGATCAACCCAGGTTGACTTAAAAGACACCCTGAAAATCAGAGTGAGAAAATTATGTGGCAGGTCAGCTAATTTCATTGCAGCAACTCAAAATGGTACTCAGTAGTTTGTATGGCATGCTCCTAATGAGACGACAGATGGTGTCCTGGGGAAGCGGGGGATCTCCTCCTAGATCTGAACCAGGGAATCACTGAGCTTCTGGACCGTCTGAGGTGTAACTGTGTGGCGTCAGATGGAACAAAACATCATTTCCCAGAGGTTTTCTATTGGATTTAGGTGAGGCCAGTCATTAGTATCAGTTCCTACATCCTCCAGGAATTGCCTGAATACTATAGCCAAATGAGGATGGGCATTGCCATGCACCAGGAGGAATCCAGGACCCACTTCACCAGTATAGGGTCTAATAATGGGCCCAAGGATTTCATCCCAATGTCTAATGGCACTAAGGGTGCTGTTGCCAAGCTTGTAGCCATCCATGTGTCCCTCAATGGATTTGCCTCCCCAGACCACTCACCAAACCAGTCATGCTGAACAATGTGGACAGGCAGCATGGTATTCTGGTATTCTACGGTAAATGCCAATCAAGCTCCACGGTGCCCGGCAGCGAGCACAGGTCCCACTAGAGGACGTCGGGCCCTCAGGCCGCCCTCATGAAGTCTGTTTCTGATTGGTTGCGCAGAGACACTCACACCAGCGGCTGCTGGAGGTCATTTTGTAGCTCTGCAGTGCTCATCCTGTTCCTCCTTGTACAAAGGAGCAGATCCCGGTCCTGCTGATGGGTTAAGGACCTTCTACGGCCCTGTCCAGCTCTCCTAGAGTTCCTGCCTGTCTCCTGGAATCTCCTCCATGCTCTGAGACTGTGCTGGGAGACACAGCAAACCTTCTGGCAATGGTTTGCTGTGAGGAGTTGGACTACCTGTGCAGCCTCTAGTAGTGACACTGACCCTAGCCAAATGAAAAACTTGTGTAAAATAAAGCGAAAGAGAAAAGATGGAGGGAAAAAATGTCAGTGGACTCCACAAGAAGTCGTGGCCATAGGCTTGGTAGGAATTGGTAGAGTGCCCCGCCCCTCCGCTCCCCGCCTCACCACCACCACCAAACACCAACCACACAACCACATTCACACTTAGGTGTCTTGCCCAGGGACACAACAACAGCCTGCGCTCAGACAGGGGCTCAAACCAGCAACCCTCCGGCTGCGAGGTGAACACCTACCCACTGCGCCACTGCCACCTACACTTGACGCTATATAGTGTGATTAAAATGTGTTCCTTACATGTTCTTGAACAGTGTATTAATAAGATTGATAATGTATCTGTAGGCACTAACCTTGTCCTTGAGCTGCTGACAGAGCTGCAGGGATATGGTGAAGAACACCAGTGTGTCACTGAGCCAAGGGACCACACATTCGACTTTATGAACATGGCTCACCTCAAATCGGTTGTTGTTGAGCTCACTGTGTTCAAAACATAAAGAGAGATTAAAGGGTGCACTTCCTAAATGCTGTCCAGGTTCTAATAGTCCTATAATTCCAATTAATTTAATTAATAACTAATTTACAATTTGTCAGTACCGTATACTATCAGTAACACCAGTTACTATACAGAATGTCACAAGTTTTCTTAAGTCTTAAATCAGTTCAATTCAGCTTTATTTATATAGTGCCACTTTGCAACAACAGTCACCTCAAGGTGCTTTATATTGCAAAGTAAAGACCCTACGATATTAGAAAGAAACCCCAATAATCCTACAGCCCCCTATGAGCAGCACTTGGCAACAATGGGAAAGAAAAACTCCCTTTTAACAGGAATAAACTGCTGAAAGAACCAGGCTGTCAAAAGGTAGTTTTTCCTTCCCACTGTCACCAAGTGCTGCTCATAGGGGGGGTCGTTTTGACTGTTGGGTTTTCTCTGTATTAGGGTCTTTATCTACAATATAAAGTGTTTCGAGTAGACTGTTGGTTGTGATTTGGCGCTATACAAATGAAATTGAACTGAATCTTTAAGATATGATTGGGTCTGATGATTCAACATTCTGTATGTGAGGATTTTTTATTTAATACTGAATTTATCAGGGAGCCAGTGAAGAGAAGCTAATATGGGCGAAATATAGTCTCTTTCTAGTCACCGTCAATACTCTTGCTGCAGCAGTCTGGATCAATTAAAGGCTTTACAGAAAGCTTTGAAGACAACCCAATAATAACGAATTACAATAGCCTAGAATGAATTAGTTTTTAAGCATCACTCTGAAGCATGATGTTTCTAATTTAGCAGTTTTGCACTAATGAATGAAAGCAGTCTGACATACTTGTTTAATTTACACAATAACGGAGATATCGTGATCAAAAATGACTCCAGGATTCCTCGCTGCATTACTTGAGGCCAAAATAATGCCAGTTAAAGTAAGTATCTGGTCAAATACCACACTTCTAAGATTTTTAGGACTGAACACAATAACCTCAGTTTCATCTGAATTTAAAAGTACAAAATTAGAGGTCATCCAGGTCTTTATGTCTTTAAGACATTCCTGTTGTTTAACTACTTGATTTGTATTATTTGGATTCATAGTTAAATAAAGGTGGGTATCATCTGCATAGCAACGAGCGGCAGTGTTTTCTAATAATATTTTAACAATATCTAATAATATTTCTAATAATACTGCCGCAGCACAGAACCCTGTGGAACTCCATGACTGACTTTTGTGTGTGAAGAAGACTCCCCATTTACATGGGCAAATTGGAATCTATCAGCTAGATATGATTGAAACAAGTGCAGCACAGTTTCTTAAATACCAATGGTGTGTTCCAATCACTGAAGTAAAATATTGTATTCTGTGTTGTAAAGGTTTTACAGAAAGATGAATGAAGAACTTACAACATTGCTCCAGGGTTGTGCAACACTGAGCTTCCAGCAGGCTTGAAATTCTGAGGAAATGACATTCATCACAAACATTGGTCACATGACAAAGCAGGCTTGATATATTGTTGCAGAGGGTCACATCGTCTAACCTTAGTGGTGTTAGGAGGTAACACGTGAAGCTGGTAGACTGTCAGACACAATTTGCTTAAGTTGATATAAAAGTTCACCATGACATCCCCAGGTATGGGTGGAGAGAACATTTTCTATTGATAAAAGGATAAACACAGAAACAAGGTATTAGTGAGCAGAAGTATAGAGTGCCACACTAAATATAATTTTGTCTTAGTTGAGTCTGAGTTGACTGAACATCTCACAAAAACGTGTCTCTTCAAACCCAGACTGTTAATGTGTCTGCCTGAATTTTGAAAACTTGCAATGAATTCCTGACCAGGCTGTTACTATTCCTATAAGAGGGTGGGTGAAAAGATCACAGGCTGACCACGATGCAATGGTCCAATTTGACCAACTGTTTTATTTTTTCGGCATAGTCTCCCCTGCGGTCCACACACTTCTTCCATCGGTGTTGCAGGTTCCTGTGGTATGGAAGCTCTCATCCTGACCCTCAAAAAAGTCCTCAACACCAGAGACGACCTCATCATCGGCCCGATACTGCTTCCCAGCCAAGTGTTTTCTTCATGTTGGGGAACAGAAAATAGTCAGATGGTGCCAAATCAGGAGAATATGGAGGGTGATCAACCAACTCAAAGCCACAGTCGCGCACAGCAGCCATTGCAACCACGGACTTGTATTCAGGAGCATCGTCCTGGTGAAACAGGACCCCTTTCATCAGATTTCCAGGCCGCTTTCACTTGATTGCCTTTCGCAGCTGCCTCAGCAAGTTGGCATAGTATTCTCCACTGATAGTATGGCCTTTTTGAAGGTAGTCAATGAACATGATTCCATTTGCATCCCAGAAGACTAAGACCACCACCTTCCCTGCCAATGACACCACCTGGGCCTTCTCTGATGGGGGAGAAGACGGGTGTGTCCACTGCATGGACTGTTGTTTGGTTTCTGACTCAAAGTGGTGAACCCAACATTCATCTTGGGTGAGGAAACGTTCAAGAAAACCGTCTGGATTTGCTTCAAAAAGTGCCGAGTTCACTGGCAGTGGTTTGACCACTGCCAGTCTTTCTCTAGATGTCCCACTAAGTTTAATGCAGTGTGTGTGTGTGTACCATCAAACCACTGGCAGCCAGCTCAGGTAGGGTCATCGAGGCCGGGGTCGTGAGGCGGTTTCGAGCTCGTGTCAGCTGTAGCATCACTGCATCCATGAGCTACAGCAACAACATAAACCTGACATTATTATCAGCAGCACAATTATCTGAGGCATCTGAGCCGCATACAGCCCTGTGCTGAGTGGAACAAGACAGACCTTATTAACCTCAGCCCCTGACTTGAAGTGGTAGCTCTCGTCATGGTTGCTCAGCAGCTGCAGAGCTTGGTTCACATGGTTCCTGGCATCCTGGATCTGATGGTGGAACACAGAAAGGAGAAATGTGAAAGGGATGAGTGATGGAGGATTTCATCCCTAACAGAATCCATCCATCCATCCATCCTCTTCCACTTGTCCTTTTCAGGTGGAGGGGTGGAGGGTGGAGCCTATCCCAGCTGTCATAGGGCATGAGGCAGGGTACACCTTGGACAGGTTGCCAGTCTGTCGCAGGGCATAACACAAAGAGACAGACAACCATTCACACTCAGTCCTATGTGCAATTTAGAATCACCAACTAACCTAACCCCACTGCATGTCTTTGGACTGTGGGAGGAAACCGGAGTACTCAGAGAAAACCCACACAAACACGGGGACGACATGCAAACTTCACACAGAAAGGCCCCGGCCAAGGTGGGTTCAAACCCACAACTTCTTGCTGTGAGGCAGGAGTGCTAACCATTGTGCACCGTGCCACCATGCTGCCCCATACCAGAAACCTACAGACTGAAATCAAACTATCTTAAACTGACAGTGGCTCCAACACAAGATAGTTACATTTTCTTTTTACAGTACCTGCTGAAGTTTCCACTGCTTGTCTTCTCTGAACTGAAAGTGTAACACTTGACTGCTCTTTGCGACCTTCAGGTTAATGTCCTGTTGGGAAAAGGAAACCATTAAAGATGTTTAGCAAACAGTGTTTGCAGTGTTCTTATCAAGGCTTTTGAAAACTCACAGCTTGAGTCAGAGCTTCTCCCTGCAGAGTCAGCACCCCTTTTACTTGATCCATGCTGCAAAACGACGTCACATTTTTAGATTAGAACCATGACAGAACCACAAGGAAATAATAATGATAATAGCGAGGGAAGGAAGTGGATGTGAAAGATGACAATATCAAATAAACTGCAAACCAGCAGCTGATCCCCCCCCCACTGAATACTTTGAGTCCACTCATTTTACAAGTGATCACCAAGACACAGTAACAGTACACCAGTAAGAGTTGCATTTACGTTGAGCTGCCAAGGATGAAGTTCTCCTGTTTGAGCTGATTTTCCAAACCTGGTGTCGGCATGGAGAAACGTCTAGATGCCTCCTGATGACAAGAGCAGGGAAAAGTGATTATTGCCATTTTTAACAGTTTGCAATGTGCTGAGTATTGCAATAACTTAAATGGCAATTTATCACCTTTTTTAAACCAAAAATTATGTCCTCAAAGTTAAACTTTGTCCACCTCTGTTTTATCCGGTAAGATATTCAGTTATTTATTTTTCTAAAATTAGATTTTCAAGCATCCCAACCAGGATATAACCAGTAGAGGTGAGTCCTCTTGAGTCGTGCTCATTGCCGAAGCCTCATTCAGACTGATGGCAACATTTTGGCAATCTGTCTGCACTTATAAATTAGATAGCAATTGTTTGCAAATCTTCGATCATCTGTCTGAGATTGACTACAGTCGTTCCAAGTCAGAATGCAGCTGTTTGCAGAAAGGTTGCCTCCTATCTGACCTGACCTCTGCAATCACCTAGTGCAACATCCTCCAGTTCTGGGTAACCATTTAGTGACCACAAGTTGCAACTGGATGCAGAATGTGGAAAAGATAAATAATCACCAAGTAGTCTCTGGAGCTTGAAAAAAGGCGTCTGGACTTCTTTTTGTATCTTGAAGACCAAGTCACACCCTAAGGCAAAAACTGGTTCATCCCAAGGACAAACCCCCCAAACACAAGATCAGCAATGTAGTGTATGCTGTTCAGTGCAGTGAAGAGTGCTCAGACCTCTACATTGGTGAAACCAAACAGCCTCTTCACAAACGAATGGCACAACATAGAAGAGCCACCTCGACAGGACAAGACTCAGCTGTACATCTGCATCTGAAGGTCAAAGGTCACTCTTTGAGGATGCCAATGTTCACATTTTGGACAGGGAAGACAGATGGTTTGAAAGAGGAGTGAAAGAAGCCATCTATGTCCACTGTGAACAACCATCACTGAACAGAGGAGGCGGATTACGTCACCAACTTTCCCCCGCTTACAGTGCTGTCCTGAGCTCCCTTCCCAGACGTCTCAACCCCCATTCACACCTTTGTTCCAGTGAC
>VUQM01093843.1:0-10631 GCA_015108615.1 Australoheros scitulus | reverse complement strand
CTGTGGTGCAACGTGACGTTGGTGGATGGAACGAGACATGATGTGTTCAATCGGATTCAGGTCTGGGGAACAGGCGGGCCAGTCCATAGCTTCAATGCCTTCATCTCGCAGGAACTGCTGACACACTCCAGCCACATGAGGTCTGCATTAGGAGGAACCCAGGGCCAACCGCACCAGCATATGGTCTCACAAGGGGTCTGAGGATCTCATCTCGGTACCTAATGGCAGTCATGCTACCTCGAACACATGGAGGGCTGTGCGGCACTCCAAAGAAATGCCACCCCACACCATTACTGACCCACTGTCAAACCAGTCATGCTGAAGGATGTTGCAGGCAGCAGATCGCTCTCCACGGCGTCTCCTGCTGGAGGTAATTTTGCAGTGCTCTGGCAGTGCTCCTCCTGTTCCTCCTTGCACAAAGTCCTGCTGCTGGGTTGTTGCTCTCCTACGACCTCCTCCACGTCTCCTGGTGTACTGGCCTGTCTCCTCGTAGCGCCTCCAGCCTCTGGACACTACGCTGACAGACACAACAAACCTTCTTGCCACAGCTCGCATTGATGTGCCATCCTGGATGAGCTGCACTACCTGAGCCACTTGTGTGGGTTGTAGAGTCCATCTCATGCTACCACGAGTGTGAAGGCACCACCAACATTCAAAAGTGACCAAAACATCAGCCAGAAAGCAAAGGTACTGAGAAGTGGTCTGTGGTCCCCACCTGCAGAACCACTCCTTTATTGAGTGTGTCTTGCTAAATGCCAATAATTTCCACCTGTTGTCTATTCCATTTGCACAACAGCATGTGAAATTGATTGTCAATCAGTGTTGCTTCCTAAGTGGACAGTTTAATTTCACAGAGGTTTTACTTGGAGTTATATTGTGTTGTTTAAGTGTTCCCTTTATTTTTTTGAGCAGTGTATATCCATACTGCATAATTAAAGTAGAACCCCCTGCAGATGTAAATGCAGTAAATAGTTCAATTGATTAAAACTGGACAGGTCCTGAGTTCACGCAGTTATGGGTATTTGCTGATAAAAACATAAACAGAACACAATGATATCAAGTCACTGGGAACAAATTGCTGGACAAAGTCATGAAAAGTTTTATGCTTTATAGACTGTATAAAGCACCTGTGACATATGAAAAAGGACCTCTAGGGCAGGGCTCTTCAACTCGAGAGCCCCTGTCCTGCAGGTTTTAGATGTGTCCCTGATCCAACACACCTGAATCAAATGGCTGAATTACCTCCTCAGTATGCAGTCAAGTTCTCCAGAGTCCTGCTAATGACTTCTATATTTGACTCAGGTGTGTTGACTCAGGTGTGTTGATGCAGAGACACATCTAAAACCTGCAGGACAGGGGCTCTCGAGGCCTGGAGTTGAAGAGCCCTGCTCTAGGGTCTGCCAATGTACCCAGTTTGAAAGGATTGAGGTTAATCAGGTTACATGATTTAAAGATCTGCATGCTTACAGTACTTGTGTGTGTTGAAGCTGCTAATGTTTCCAGTATGGCCTCTATACAAGAGTGCTCATAGATCCTGGGACAGATGAAAAGAAGCTTAAGTCTTTTCCTTAAATAAGACTACTATTACTGCATATCTGTTTAACTTGTCTCTAATTATAGAGCCTGAACTATTTCTGTGTTGTGCAGCCATAGGAAAAAGAAAGTGCAGCCTCTGCCATTTCTAAGGTTTTATATATCAGGACATAATGAAAAATTACCTAGCCCTTTCCAGGTCTTAAAATGAGACAAATGCAACCTCACGTGAACACATGGCATATTACACTGTCATTATTTAACAATAACTAGGTACTAAGTCAAAATACAGGAAAAACACAGTCATTCAGGAGCTTGTGGAACCACCTTTGACAAAAATAACTTGAAGTAATAATTTTTTGAGTGGCTTTATTACTCTCACATTATTGTGGAGGAATTTTGGCCCACTCCTTTTCACATTGTTGCTTCAGTTCATTGAAGTTTGTCAACATTTGTGTATTCACAGCCCTCTGAAGGTCCCACCACAGGTTGAGGTCTGGACTTTAACTGGACCATTGCAGCACCTTCATTCTTTTCTTTTTCAGCCATTCTGTTGTAGGTTTGCTGCTGTGCTTGGGATAATTGTCCTGCTGTATGACTCAATTACAGCCAAGCTTTAGCTGTTGATAAGATGGCCTCACATTTGACTCTAGAATACTTTGGTATGCAGAGGAGCTCATGGTCAGCTGCTTGACAGCTGGTATGAGGTGTTTGTGCTGATATGCTGTTTTGTTTCACCAAATGTGGTGCTGTGCGCTATGGCCAGACATCTCAAACATTTGGTCTTATCTGTCCAAGGGATGTTGTGTCTTGTGGTTTGTTCAGATGCAACTCTACAAACCTAAGCTGTGCTTCCATGTTCTTTTTAGACAAAAGAAGCTTTGACTTGGCAACATTTCCAAACCAGCCAAACTTGTCTTTTTCTAATGTACTGTCATGAACTTTAACATTTAACATTCTTACTGAGACCTTTCAAATCTGAGATGCAGCTCTTGTTTTTTTTTTTGTTTTTTTGAAGTTTCTCTGAGCATTACCCAGTCTGACCTTGGGGTGAATTTGCTGGGATGTCCACTCCACAGAAGATTGACAGCTGTCTTGAGTGTTTTCCACTTGTGAATAATCTTTCTCACTGTAGAATGGTGTACTTCAAAGTATTCGGAAATGGCCTTATAATGCTCCCCAGATTGATGGACAGCAACAATTGTTTCCCTGAGATCATTACTGATTTCTTTCCTCCTTAGCATTGTGTTAACACACATTTGAGTGCTCCAGATCAGCAAACTGCCAAAACATCTGCTTTTATAGAGGGATTTGATAAGCAGCCCCTGGCTGCTACTTACCCTCTTAATGTCCATGGAAGCAGTAAGGGTGTACTTAGTTTTTTACACACTGCTTCTGCATTTTGGCTTACTTTTTGTTAAATAAATACTGACACACTATAATATGTAATGTGTTACTGTTCATCTGAAGTTGTATTTATCTAATTTTAAGACCTGCTGTGGACCAGATGATTTTTTTTTTTTTATGATGATGATTTTTATGATGATTTGATACATAAAACACTCAAATTAAGGGTGTGCAATCACAGGACATCTGTTTCTGACAGCGCAGTTTCAAAAGCACAGCAACCTGAGCACAAGCTAAGGTTGACACAGTCACCAACTTTTTAGGGTCATAGTAACCTGTTTCGGCAGCTGATCAGCATGTCGAAACGTTACATAACCCATGACAAAACATTACATAAACTCTGCAAAGAAAACTATGAATGAGGGCATGTGAGAGACATGAGCGACACAATGAACTGATAAGAAATTCTATCATGCTGGTCCAATCTTTGTGGACTAATGGTGATCTGTTGTTTTTGATACAGATAAGATACAAAGCTTTATATTGGGATTAGGCTACTTTTAATTTGTTTTTTTTTCTTTCATTTTATCCATTTAAAACTTGATATTTTGGTTGTTATGTTTTAATATTTCTGTCTTTGATTATATAACTGTTCTTCCATGGACAGAGATGTTAGATAGGGAAACATGCCCCACATTACATAAATGACGAAACACTATGTAGCATCTGTACTGAGCTGCTTCAGGTGAAGTCAACTTACCTGACTTTACTTCAAAATGCATCACATTGGGTGCTGAGGTCCTGGACTCTCAAGAATGGCACTGCCACACTTCACATCAGTTTAAACTGTGGTATTTCTAAATGTCAAATTAGCATACTGAATAAGGTGTAGTAACGGGGATATACACTCACTGGACTCTTCATTAAGTACACCTTGGTAGGATCCAATGGGACCCCATTTTGCCTTCAGAACTGCCTTAATTCTTTGTGTCATAGATTCAACAAGGTGCTGGAAACATTCCTCAGAGATGCTGGTCCATATTGCCATGAAAGCATCACACAGTTGCTGCAGATTTGTCATCTGCACATCCATGATGAGAATCTTGTGTTTCACCACATCCCAAAGGTGCTCTATTGGATTGAGTGACTGTGGAGGCCATCTGAGTATGTTCATAAAACCAGTTTGAATTGATTTGAGTTTTGTGGCATCTAAGCAGCCATGAGAAGATGGGTACACTGTGGTCAGAAATATGGACCATGAATATGGAATACATATGGAAACATGGACGTGATCAGCAACAATATTCAGGTAGGCTGTGGTGTTTAAACAATGCTCAGTTGATACTAAGGGACCCAAAGTGTGCCAAGAAAATATCCCCCACATCATTACAGCAGCCTGAACTGTTGATAAAAGGCAGAATGAAGCCATGGTTTCATGTTGTTTATGCCAAATTCTGATCCTACCATCAGAATACTGCAGCAGAAATTATGTTTCCAATCTTCTGTTGTCCAATTTTGGAGAGCCCATGTGAGTTGTAGCCTGTTTCCTGTTCTTAGCTGAGAGGAGTGTCACTCGGTGTGGTCTTCTGTAGCCCATCTGCTTCAAGGTTTGACATGTTGCACATTCAGAGATGCTCTTCTGAATATCTTGGTTGTATTTGACTTGCTGTTTCCTTTGTATCAGTTCTGACCATTCTCCTCTGACATCAACAAGGCATTTTCACCCAGAGAACTGCTACTCACTGGATATTTTCTCTTTTTTAGACCTTTTTCTGGAGACCCAAGAGATGGTTGTGTAGATCAGCAGTTTGAATGAAATACTCAAGCCAACCCGTCTAGCAGGAACAACCACGCCACATTCATAGTCACTTAAATCACCTTTCTTCCTCATTCTGACGCTTGGTTTGAATTTCAGGTCATCATGACCATGTCTACATGCGTAAATGCATGGATATACTGCCATGTGACTGGCTGATTAGATATTTGCTTTAAATTGTAGCTGAACTAATGTACCTAATAAAGTGGTGTAAAGAGTGCATTTTGGTATGCAAATAAGTTTGTGTTGCAAAAACGGAATTTGTGCATTGACATTAAATTTTTAAAGATGTTAATGTTCAAGTCAAGAGGCCCAGAAATACTGTGGAAACAGTCAGTGCATTCAATTCAATTCAATTTATGTAGTGCCAAATAAAAAAACAGTCACCTCAAGGCCCTTTATATATAATAATAGAAATAGAAAACCCCAACAATCAGATGATCCCCTATGAGCAAGCACTTGGCAACAGAGTGGGAAGGAAAACTCCCCTTTAACAGGAAAAAATCACCAGCAGAACCAGGTTCAGGGAGGGGCAGTTGGGGGTGATGGGAAAAGAAGGGAGCAGAGATCAGTTTGGCAACAGCAGTCACTTCAGGTCACACTACACATGTTCCACGTTATATAATATTATGTAATTATAAGGGCTGTGAGGGCTGTTTTGCGCAACTCCCAGCTCAAACCAAGCACTGTATAACTTTATATAATACTCTCTATATAACATTAACAAATTCATTCTAATAATAGTTACTTTATAATCCAATTTACAGATCATCTTTAGACAAAATCAAAGAAAAAGAAATGACAAAAAAAACTTGTTAAACTGTTAAGTTGATTGAGGTTGCACGAGGTTAAAAATGTAACATTCAACAGAAAACTATCCATAAAATCACCCTGAGATGGTCTTCTTTTACTCATATTTGGTTCCACTGAGTTAGAGGTAGGGGCTGTTAACAGTTTTGTTATTAATGCTTTGGACAGATTGTTGAGCATACAAGCAGGCATACCTGCAGCTGTCTGATGGTTTTTAAGAACTATCTTCATTTTCAATCTCACATTCTTGACCTGAAGAGGAAAGCATCCAGAAGCTTCGAGAATGGCTGAGGTTACATACAGTCATGGTAAAAAGAAAGTACACCCCCAATCAATTGTAAAGTTTTAGGTATCAAGATATAATTAAAAAAAAATCTTGATATTAAAATTAGGTAAATACTACAAGACATGGCATATTACAACAGTACATTGTTTATTTAACAAAAACTAAGTGAAAATACAGCAGCAGCTTTTGAAGAACTAAGCATAGCCTTACAAATTGATTATTCAAAACCTTGTATGTAAGAAGAATGATTTTAAATTCAATTCTGGATTTAACAGGGAGAAATATGCTCTCTCTTTCTAGTCCGTGTCAGTACTCTTCCTGCAGCATTTTGGATTAGCTGAAGACTTTTCAGGGAGCTTTTAGGACAGCAATGAATACTGTAATGAATAACATTACTTTAGCCTAGAAGTAATAAATGCATGAATTTGCTTTTCTGCATTACTTGAGACAGGATGTTTCTAATTTTAGAGATAATTCACAAATGCAAGAAAGCAGTCCTACATATTTATTTAATATGTGCATTGAAGGACAAATCCTGGTCAAATATGACTCCAAGATTTCTCACAGTGTTACTGGAGGCCAAGGTAATGCCATTCAGAGTAAGTATCTGGTTAGACACAATGTTTCTAAGATTTGTGGGGCTGAGCACAATAACTTCAGTTTTATCTGAATTTAGAAGCAGGAAATTGGAGGTCAACCAGGTCTTTATATCTTTAAGAAATTCCTGCAGTTTAACTAATTGATGTGTGTCATCTGGCTTCATGGATAGATAAAGTTGAGTATCATCTGCATAACAATGAAAATGTATGCAATGCTTTTAATAATACTGCCTAAGGGAAGCATGTATTGTGTAAATAAAATTGGTCCTAGCACAGAACCCTGTGGAACTCCATAATTAACCTTAGTGTCTGAAGAAGACTCCCTGTTTAAACAAATTTGAGTCTATTAGATAAATATGATTCAAACCACTGCAGCGCAGTACCTTTAAAACCTATGGCATTCTCTAATCTCTGTAATAAAATGTTATGGTCAACAGTATCAAAAGCTGCACTGAGGTCTAACAGGACAAGCACAGAAATGAGTCCACTGTCAGAAGCCATGAGAAGATCATTAACTTCACTAATGCTGTTTCTGTACTGTGATGAATTCTGAAACCTGACTGAAACTCTGACTGAAACATTCCTCTGCAGACAATCAGTTAGATATTTTACAACTACTCTTTCAAGAATTTTTGAGAGAAAAGGAAGGTTGGAGATTGGCCTATAATTAGCTAAGACAGCTGGGTCAAGTGATGGCTTTTTAAGTAATGGTTTAATTATTGCCACATAAAAAGCCAGTGGTACATAGCCAACTAATAAAGACAGATTCCCCACTGCTGTGTAATCTATTTAAGTATATTTAAATGTTACTAAGAAATGATCAGACAGGAGGGAGTTCTCGGGAAATACTGTAAAATGTTCACTTTCTGTGCCGTATGTCAGAACAAGATCCAGAATGTGATTAAAGTGGTGGTTGGCTCATTTACATTTTGAGAGAAGCCAGTTGAGTCTAATAATAGATTAAATGCAATTTTGAGGCTATCATTTTCAGCATCTACATGCATGTTAAACTCACTCACTATAATTATTTTATCTGATCTCCAATAAATCAGATAAAAGGTCTGAGAAATCAGATAGAAACTCTGAGTAAGGGCCAGGTGGATGCTAGATAATAACAAATAAAACGAGGTTTTGAATTTTCCAATTAGGGTGGACAAGGCTAAGAGTCAGGCTTTCAAATGAATTAAAACTCTGTCCGGGTCTTTGGTTAATTAATAAACTGGAATGGAAGATTGCTGCTACTCCTCCTCAACCTGTGCTTTGAGCCTTCTGACAGTTAGTGTGATTCTGGATGGTGATTTATTTAAACTAACATTCATCCTGTTGTAACCAGGTTTCTGTTAGGCAGAATAAATCAACATGTTGATCAACTGTTAAATCATTTACTAACAGGGACTGAGAAGAGGGAGACCTAATTTTTTATAGATGCCTTTCAAAACTCCCAAGGTCACCTTACAGAAATCAGATAAACACAATAAATACACTGAAAACAATAAAAATCAATCAATAGTGGAGAATAGTGAAACAACAGAGAAACCATGGCAGATTGAGGATTGATGGTAGATTACAATGAGTAAGCTTGTCTAAACACATAGATTTTGAGGCAAGATTTGAAAGAGGTAAGAGAAGCAAAATAATATCCTGGGGACAGAGAGTTACAAAGACAGGGGGCTGAGCGAGTACAGGTGGTAATGTATTCATGGAGGAGCTACGAAAAGTACTGAGGGGCAAGGTTGTTAATGGCCCTAAATAGCAAATGATGGAGCATTTGATGGGGAGCCAATGGAGTTGCTGTAGGACAGGTTCTACTGGAGGGGGTTCTGGTAATAACGCAGGCGGCAGAGTTTTGAACCAGCTTAAGTTTATGGATGAATTTGTCAGGTAGACCAAAAAGAAGAGATCTTCAGTAATTGAGGCAAAATGTAACTAGAGTGTGGACCAGAATAGCAGTGCTGTTGAGTGTAAGTGATGGATGCAGGTGAGAGATATTTCATAGATGAAAGTAAGCTGACTGAGTGACATTATTGATGTGAGTGGAATGGTGATGGTACTATCAAGGATGACATCCAGGCTTTTAACCTGGGGAGAGGGAGAAACTGAGGAGTTGTTGGTGTGAGAAGTTGTTTATCTTGGAGAGGGTGGATTTGGTGCCAACAACTAGGATTTCTGTTTTGTCACTGTCAAGCTTGAGAAAGTTGTTGGAGAACCAGGATCTGATTTCCCGTAAGGAGTTGGAGAGGGAGGTGGGAGGGAGAGAGGAGTTGTGTTTAGTTTAAAGGTAGAGCTGGGTGTCATCCCCATAGCAATGAAATGACTGAATGTCATTTTTACGGAATATGTAGCCAAGAGGTGTAGATGATAAATAAGAGGGGTCCTAGGACAGAGTCTTGGGGCACACCAGCAAAGAGCGGGAAGGGCTGGGACATGAAGGTTTTGAGTTGAATAATCTGAGAATAGCCAGAGGAATAAGATTTAAACCAGTTCATGGGGTATGTCATCATTCCTACGGAGGCGATCTGGAAGGTGGTCTGGGAAATAGTTTCAAATGCCGCACTTAAGTTGAGGAGGATGAGGATGGAAAGTAGGCCAGTATCAGCAGCCATAAGGATGTCATTGGTGATTTTAACCAGAGCTGTTTCAGTGCTGTGGAGGGGGTGAAAACCAGGCTGGAACTGTTCATAAAGATTGTTGATAGTTAGATGATCATGAATGTGAGATGCAACTGTTTTTCAAGAATTTTGGAAAGAAAAGGAAGCTTTGAGTTTGGACAAAGGTTGTTGAAATTATTGCGCCAGGTTTCTTGAGGATTGGGGTGACTGCAGCTGATTTAAGAGGTGGAGGAACAGTACCAAAGGAGAGAGAGGAATGAACAATGGCAGTTATTAGAGGGTTCAGATAATGAATGGAAGCTTTAACCAAAGTAGTAGGGAGAGGATCACGCTGGCAAGTAGATGGCTAGTGTCCAGGAGATTGTGGAGGCCATTGTTGTAGGAGAGCAGTTTATTAGGAGTGGATGTGTAGTTGATACTGGGAAGATTTTCTATACCAATATCCAGTACAGTTAGGTTAATATTCTTAATATTGCAAAATGAAATGACACAAAATTGTTTAGTTCTGGAGAGTAAAATAGTGACATCAAATGATATAAGCATGTGATCAGAGATGGGAAAGTCCACGACAGAAGAGTTTCAGGGAGTCCCACCAGTGCAGCAGACAAGGTCCAGAGTATGATCCTTGGAATGGGTGGTAACAGTTATAAACTGCTGCAAACCAGAATTGTCTAGGCAGGGTATAAAACCTTTAGTGAAGCAGTTAAGAGTATTGTCAGTATGTAAATTGAAGTCATCAAGCAGAATTATGTTTGGTGAAAGGGATGAAAAGTGTGTGAGGAATGTAGTTTTATTCTTCCAAGATAGAGCAAAACATTCTAACAATTCAGAGAGAAAGCTTGGGACAGTCCCATCGATCTCTCTTATTTATATCTGATTTCACGTGATCATTTTGAGTCCACATATGGGTTAGGAAGACATCTTCCTGCATCCTCTTGCACACGCTCCTTCTGTGAATTGTTGTCTTCATTTCTTGGCATCTCCCTACGGGTGAAGTTCACATGCTGCTTGCTCCTCTAGTATGAGTTGTTTTTTTCTTCAAGGTCACGTGCGAAGCAGCTGTAATAAAAACACTCAAACAAGCAGTTAGTTATCTCTTGGGCTAGGTGGTGGTGGACAAACAAAAGAAGAAAGTCGTGGTGATAGACGTTGCAATACCAAGTGACGGGAACATCAAGAAGAAGGAACATGAGAAGCTCGACAAATACCAAGGGCTCAGAGAGGAGCTGGAAAGGATGTGGAAGATGAAGGTAACAGTGGTCCCCGTGGTAATCGGATGAAGTAACTTTGGTGTGTGTTCGTGTGTGTGTGTTTTTTTTGCTTGTGTGTGTGTCTGCATGTTTAGATGTGCTCATAAATGAGTCATTATGTGCGTCTGTAAGCCGTTGAAGGAGCATGAAGAAAAGTGAGCATATTAAGATTCTCAGAACTGGGGTTTGTCCTGTGCTTTGATGCAACATTTCATGCTGCAGAAAACAGACGTTCTGATAGAGTACATGTAATAATTAATGTTAATAATAATTTAGTGTCCAACCCCACAGTCCCAGGTCAGTGGCTCAGTTTTACTGGCCTATGTATATTTTTACTGGCTTATGAGGGAAAAAAGAGAAAAGTTTTACTTTTATATTTTT
>VUQM01093823.1:0-10458 GCA_015108615.1 Australoheros scitulus | reverse complement strand
CAAAAACAGAATTTCCTCCTCTTTCCATTTTTAATCCATCCATCTGCTCGACTCTTCGCTGCTCCTTCAGTATTCTTTCCTTTTTTGGTTTCTTTAACATTAACTGATGATTTTAAAACAAATTGTGTTTTTTTCATCTTATCATAAAACATTTGCGTTAGTCTGTGACTAAAAACTCACTGATGGATGGATGCTCGCACAGTTCGATTGTAGACCGTTTCATCTTCGCCTCTGGCACCGACACATCTGCTGCAGTGGAGTCCTGTCACTGACCACCAGGGGGAGCTCTGGGCCTGTTCTGCCTCTGGCTCGGCGCTTTCGCACTTTACAGGAAAAAAAAACTCTTCCTCCATTTCTTCTTCTCTCACATCTCCACTCTGTTACCATCACCCCCTTTCCTCCTCCTCCTCCTCCTCCTCCTCAGAGACTCGGTACATTCAGACAGCAGCAGTCTCTTTGTTTGCAGTTTGCTGTGGTTTGTAACAGGAACATACCTCCACTCCACTGCACACTGTGCTCCCTCTACTACTCCAACTATTACTACTACTACAACGATAACAATAATAATAATGATAATAACAATAAAGCATATGAAGGGTTTGCTCATTTAAAATTACAAAACAAAGAAATGACTAAGTCCAAAGAAATAAAATAAATCTTTAACTTAATCAGGTTAAAAAAAAAATCAGAGGCAGATGGGAGTTTGTGATTTCTTTTTCTGCAAAAAAAATATTGTTTGAAAATAAAATGCAGAAATTTTTATTTTGAAAAGTGAAAACACTCAGTTTGACAGTTTTTCTGTCCAAGAATTTACTGTTAAATAAAAATATGCACTTATTGAAACCTGCAGATAATTCATGTGCTGCTCACAGTCTGTGATGAATAAAATTACAATCATGTTTAAAAGACTTAAAAGCACACAGAAAATAAAAGAGCCATGGCACAGCTTCACCATCTTCTCCCTTTATATCTTTCTTTAATAAAATGTGTTATTTATTATTCTTATAAGAGGTGAAGAAATAAAAAAAAGCAAAATCATAAAAAATAATAAATCAAAAAAGAGACCGGAGGCCGTTTCCACGAGGCGTTCATCGTCTCTGTGAAACTGAAGGGGAAGCTGGAGCTATGATGTGATATTTGGGGTAAATGAGTTTAGACATTTTCAGCTGAAACAGGAGCTGAAACAGTGCAGATTTTTATTTTTATGAAGAAGAATCAGTGACTTCAGACCTCTGCACCATCCAGAGTTTGATTCCTACAGTCTTTAATTTGCATTATGCATTTATGAGTGTTTATTCGTTGTTTCCTTCTGTGAATAGCAACACAGAAAGGACTGCATGTTTAACGAAAGAAGGATTTCTGCAGGCAACATTAACGGAAATACTGGGAAATAATTCTGCTGGTTTCATCTGAGTTTGAGACAAACTGATGTTGGTGTGACAGTCGTGGAAATGCAGTAAAGATTCGCTGGACAAAATAATCTCAGGAATCTCAACACATCAACTGTAACAGTGAGTAAAAGCTGCAGATTTTTGAATAAGCTTTGGCTGCAACATTTATAAATGTATGAATGTGACACTTTGTTACTGAATCACTTAAAAAATCACCCTGGTGCTGTTTAATATTTTCATATAGTTTGTTTTATATTTTATTCACATTACAGTTTATATCATTTTCTATTTGGTATTAATTTACTTAATTTATTTAAAGAGAAACCCTGTGGAAAGGTGTGAACGTGCCAGTGTGTGAGGACAGTACAAATGTTTGCTGTTTGTGATTCATTGTTGGCTCGAGTCTCCGTGGAAGTTCAGACTGTCTGAATGAGCTTAGACTGAAATCCATGAAACTGATGGAGGTGTGGTACACAGAGGCGAACTTTCACTTTCAGCTGATTCTGAATAAACTGGGAAAAACAAACCATGGAACAGTCTGAGGAACAAAATATTAAACACACAAAAATTTTTAAATCAAAGGTGGTGAACAAATGTGCTGGGGAATGACTCGGACTGGATGATGAGGAGAAACTAAAGTACAAAGTGGAAGTGAAAGATGAGTCAGCAGAAGAAGAAGTGGCGACAACCTGGCACTATAATACACAAGGAGCAACCAATCAGGGACAATCTCAGTGGAGGAAGAAAGACAAAGCACGTTTTTCCAGTTTATATAATTAATCAGAGCAGTGTATTTGCTGTGTGTGTTCAAACACACACGTGAGCCAGAACTGACTGGAAGCCCCCCCACCCCCCCATCCATAAATTAATAAAAGCAGCATTAAGTTAACAAAGTGAATGGCTGCAGTCACTCTGACCTGCTGTTTCACTCGGGTCCAACAGAGGGCGCTGCACGTATCCTCAAACCGACCTTTCCTGGGATGCTAAATCTCGCAGCTGACGGCTAACGTGTTTCAGTAGACTCACTGAGGCCCAGCACCACAGTTCGTTCAGAATGATTAAATATTAGTCTGCTGATATGATGCAGGGTGCACTGCAGTCATGTTTAAAAACAGAACAGAAAGCTATTCTAATCCATGAATATGGCTGCATATTTGTTCATAACTGGTGCCTCGTTCATTGATGCAGGCATGCTGTGTGTGCACAAATAAAATCAGCTTTAACATGGATCGTTTTTAATGTCAGAACGATTCAGATATGAGGATCTGCTGAATCCACCATGAAAAATCCTCAGCTGAGCGTCATGTGACTTGGGTCAGACTGACCGCCTGAACTAAACGAGTCTGTACGTGTGTGATAGACGATTATTTAACTGGTTTCTTTGGATGAAAGATGAGCCGACTAAGAAACTCATCCTGTGAACTTTCTTTTGTGATGTTTAAATCCAGAAGAGTTTCTTTTGAAGTTTCAGACAGCTGAAGTCACTCAGGTTATGTGTCTCATTAAAATAAAATCAATTCACTGATAAATGAGATCAGATGAGGATAAAACCAAAAAGCACTGAATCAGCGATGGCTTTAACTGTGGTTGGTGGTTCCTCTGCAGCTCGCTGTGTTTAGGTGTCAGAAAGCTGATGGAAAGAGCAGAAGAAGAGAAACATCAGGAGGTTAAAATCAGAGAAGATCCTTCAGGTTCAGTTTGCTCGCAGTCCTGAAAGGAGCTGACGTCCAACTTTTCCTGGAAGGAGCCTCCTAATTAAACTAATTACAGACAAACAGTCTTTAATTGGAACACTTCTGATTAATTAATTACAGAGGGGTACAGCTCTTGTCTACAGGCGAGGATATCGTTGAGCATGTACAGAGAACATGTGCTCTGATGAAAGGATGATACTATCAGCAACAAATTACAGCGGTCTGCGTCACACAAACGAAGGATGGAAACAAACCGAAGGTCGGACGAACACGGGAAAAACATCAGTGTTTTCATTGGCCAGGCTTGAACCCTGAAACAGACTCTGTCACTGATCCTGTGACTGAGCCAGAAGGTCAAACGGTCCAGATCAACGAGAGCAAGACGGGCTGAGGGAAAAAGGCAGCTATTAAAAATCAGTTCTAATGTTACAGGAGACAAACTGCTGAATGACAAGTATTTTAACACAGCCATCTCTACCTTTACTTCTACATCTTTACTGTTGTAACACCACTGTAGTTTTTTTTTATAGTTCATACTTCACTGCAGGTTTCTGAGAAAGTGAAACCAAAGCTAATGAATCCAGAGAGAAAGGGCAAGGGGAGCTTCATCTTTGGTGTTAGAGATAAATTCAACTTTAATCTGTTTGTTTCTGAGCTTTTTTCCTCCACGTGTCACTTTGCATTCGCGTGTGCGTCTGTGTGTGTGCGTCTGTGTGTGTGTGTGTGCGTGTGTGTGTGTGTGTGTGTGTGTGTGTGTGTGTGTGTGTGTGTGTGTGTGTGTGTGTGTGTGTGTGTGTGTGTGTGTGTGCGTGTGTGTGTGTGTGTGTGTGTGTGCGTGTGTGTGTGTGTGTGGGTGTGTGTGTGTGTGTGTGTGTGTGTGTGTGTGTGTGTGTGTGTGTGTGTGTGTGTGTGTGTGTGTGTGTGTGTGTGTGTGTGTGTGTGTTCAGCCATGTCTGCAGGGTGAGGTGGAGGCCGATGCTTTGGCAGCAGGTCTGGCACGTCTTTCAGGCCCAAACCTGCAGAGGAGAGAGAGAGAGAGAGAGAGAGAGAGAGAGAGAGAGAGCGAAGGGAGGCCGAAAGCAAATAGGTGTGAGAGTCTGCCTGTTTTCATGTGATATGCTTCACTTATTCCTCACCATCATTAAAACCTCCTGGCACTGTGGCCTGGCAGGTTAGCCTAATACTGTGTCCTGTTTACAAAGTGGGATTCAGTCATCAGTGGACTGAAGAGCAGGGAAGCAAAAAAAAGCATTGAATTTATTTACAATCACATACTCAAAAGTCATTGACCTGTACTTATCTACCTGTTGTTTGTGTCTAACTCGGGTGGTAACAGTCTCAACTTGACACACGTGATTTTCTTTTCTTCTCTTTGTTTGGGTTTTTATTCGAATCAAGATTTGTTTTTAACCCACAAGCAATAAGCAGGCATGTGGGGCATCCTTGTTTTGCTTTGAGATTGCAGCCAGGCGTAAGGGTGTTGATGAATGTATTGTATTTTGGTAGCCACGCATTTCAGGAATGTGTTCTAAATTTATTTGCGGAGCTCTTCTAGTTAGGTTCCCCTATAGTTTTTCATAAAGCTTAGGTTTTATTTTAATTTTAGCCTCTTGAGATTCAGTTTCATGTAAGTGCCACGAATCTGGGTGTCAAGTTCCTCAATCGTCAACTTAGTTTTTAGCACAGAGTGATCAGGATTAAAGGTTCCATTTTGAATTAAGTAAAAACTCTCCTTCGGATATCGTTAGATAAAAGGATTTCCTGAATAATATCCAGATAATACCTCCACCTACATAAGAACACTTCTAAAGAGAGTATATGTCCCCTACGGCAGTAAGTAAATCACTGTACATTGTGACCACAGAACAAACGTGACGTTAGAGAGTGTATCAACTCCATAACCTCAAAGGAAATCTCTTTTCAGTGGCCATAAAAGAAAACCTTAACCCACTATCACTGTGGGGCCGGTTACAGAAAGAGAGAATGGATTAAGAGAGAAAACAGAGAGTAGAAAAGTGGATAGCGTACAGGTGAAGTCCCATGGCTATGGAGGTTTGCTCAGCTGTGCAGTATTCTTTTCTGTGCCCCACCCAGTAACCCAAGGCTGGTAAAGCTCTTCTCCACCCTCCCTCTCTACATCTCTCTCTCGCTTTCATATTTGCACAGGTGAGAGGACAGCAGTCCAATAGGTGTGGGTGGGAGACTTGAAAGTCAGGTTTGCCCGGCTGGTGGAAGGAGTTCACCTGTGGACTGCAGATGGATGGAGGTCTGATGGCAAGGACCCAGCCAGCCTTTTGTCTAGAGAGACAGACAGCAAACACAGTGAAATAGAGAAACTCAAAATATCATTAGTCATAATGGCCTGTAGCATATTGAAAGATTGAGGTAAGAGACACAGTTATATAAGCAATTAAATACTGAGCTGTTGAAACGTAAAGAATACAAACCTGCGAGAAACAAGCAATTCTAGAAAGATGCATGGAAGCATGCAAGAAAGAGGGAGGGACCGTAACGAGAGGGCAGAGAGCAGGTAGGCAGGTGGAGCAGTACAAGAGTCATCAGGGTGGAGAGGTTTAGCTCCCGGGGCCAAAAGTTCAGAACGAGGCAAAGCGAGTAGGTAACCCTAGTCACCATGTGCCAGTGCCTCACGTGTTCCCCCTCATTGTCTTTGCAGCTCAGGTTTCTGGAATACCATGAGGAGATGAGGCCACCCCCACCCCACCTACCCTATCTACCTTGAACCCCTCACTCCACCCTACAAAGGTAAACACATACATGCAACACATATATCATCAGTCAACACACATGAGAGAATTAGGCAAACAGTGAGCCTGAGACCCGACTTCATTTTGCAATCAGAATCTAAAGCTAAGCATGAAAAACTACTCCAAGCAAGTGGACAAATAAAGTATAAATGATAATTTTTTTTTTTATCACACAATGATACACTAAGTGCCTTGCCTTGAAAAAATAAAAAACACAGGCTGCAACCAGAGGAACGAGTTGTAAATCACCATAATTACCATTACGCCCATGTCAAGAAAGTCTAGCTTAGACATAGGAGGCGGTATTATCAGACATCAGGATATGTACACCAGAGGCAATTTCCTTTCCTCCCTCTCTTTTTTCCGTCCTGTACAATTCTACAGGAAGATCTTTATCTGTGTTCAAGTTCCTTTCCCGCTACCGCTATTTTACATTATATACTTTATATATACTATAATGTATATGTAAAGTTTTACAGCCCAGCTTTAAAAAATTCTTTAAAGTACTTTTAAGAAGCTTTCAGAAGCCTAAACCTTTAGTTAGCACTAAAATAAGATATGGCATGACCTGTATGATTTAAGAAAATAATTCTATGAGAACTCAATTAGCATGATGGAGATTTGGACATGCCAGTGGCTGCGATAGGCATGTTCAACACAAGATGAGGCCGAGTGACTTTAGAGATCCCTCGTCTTTTCCTCCTTCACTAGCAGGCTGACATTTCTGGCTTCAATGAAAAAACACTATATGTACTGGGTTATCTAACCATTACACCTACAGGAGCTGCTCGCCATGGAAGCTACTAGCGCACAGTTTAGGTGCTGATGTTGATGCCAGAGGAGGTTTGGAGCTCTGCAGTTATTGAGTCAGCAGAACGTCTGCAACTTTTACGCACTATGTGCCTCATCACTTGGCGATCTCACTCTGTAACCTTTCGTGGTCTGCCACTTCATGAATTGGTGTGATTCCTAAAGGTTTCTATTTTGCAATGATACTTACAGTTAACTGTGGAATATCTAGAAGTGAAGAAATATCATGAACTGTTGTTGCAATGGTGGCATCCTATTACAGTACCACACCACAAATTGAGTGAGCACAACCCATTTTTTAAACAAATGTTTGTAAAGGCAGACTGCCTGGCTAGGTGCTTGATTTTTATACACCTATGGCAATGGGACTGAAAACACCTGACTTCAAAGATTAAAAGGTGTGGCCTGATACTTTTGTCCATAATGTTTATTTTGACAGCTACTGGACTAGACAGACATTCAGTTTTGTGGAGATATGCTACCTAAAAGATGACTATATGATTTTGGTGAATGCATGAATTTTCATCTAGCACCACCATTAGATCAAAATTTCACTGGAGAACATAATGGGAAGCTAAGTAAAGCTGTTAACATTGTTAACAACTCAAGCCAATTTTACATGTCTGAAGTTGTTCTTTCTCACATGACACACGCAACCAAAGAGGGTTCAGTGCAAGTGTGAAAACTGCATTTGTTTTTTGTTTTTGTTTTTTATGTGGACTGAGAGAGACCAAGTGGTGTAGTTTTGTTTGTAAGAGTTTAGTACAGACATATAGCTGAAAAAAAAATGAGACATACAAGTCATATAAGATATACAATTAATTTAAGTATATTTTATTTCCTTAAAAAATGTGTAAATAATGCTCTTGGCTAATGTTTAGCAGATCTTAAGGAGCTCACCATGTGACCCAAGGGTTAAGGTGTTAACAATAATGCGACATCTTCAATTTGTATTCAGCTAGGAAGGACCTATTTCTTACAACCATTATTTTAATTTCTCTATGCTTATATGTTTAATAATAAGTTTAAAATAAAAGAACGGTATTTAAAAAAGATCCAAAAATTAAGATATAGTAAAAAGAAAACCATATTATCTACTCCAGTGTGTCATTTGTGCACTGTACCACACTTGCAACACCTTGTCATATATGATACCATCACAGTCTCTTACCATTATTTATGCATGATGTCTTCATCAGGTTTGACAAATTAAAACTTATCAGCCTGACAGCTGTCAGTTGTTCATGCTAATATGGTTATCATACACTATCTCACCAAAAGTATGTGCTCGTCTGCCTTCACACGCATATGAACTTGAGTGACATCCCATTCTTAATGATGTTGGCTCACCCTTTGCAGCCATAACAGCTTCAACTCTTTAGCAAAGGCTTGCCATAAGGTTTAGGAGTGTGTTAATGGGAATTTTTGACCATTCTTTCAGAAGCGTATTTGTGAAGTGAGACACTGATGTTGGATGAGAAGGCCTGGTTCACAGTCTCTGCTCTAATTCATCCCAAAGGTTCTATTGGATTGAGGTCAGGACTCAAAGCAGGCCAGCCAAGTTCTTCCACACCAAACTCCCTCATCCATGTCTTTATGGACCTTGCTTTGTGCAATGGTGCACAGTCATGTTGGAACAGGAAGGGGCCATCCCCAAACTGTTCCCACAAAGTTGGGAGCATGGAGTTGTCCAAAATGTCTTGGTATACTGAAATATTAAGAGTTCCTTTCACTGGAGTTACGGGGCCGAGCCCAAACTCCTGAAAAGCAACCCCACACCATAATCCCCCCTCCACCAAACTGTACAGTCAGACAAGCACTGTTCTCCTGGCAACCACCAAACCCAGACTTGTCCACCAAATTTCCAGATGGAGAAGCATGATTTGTCACTCCACTTTGTTTGGAGTTTGGAGGTCTGTAGTGATTGACTGCAGAACGTTCATGACTTCTGTTTACAATGCGCATTCCCTGAGCTCGCTCTGTGATTTTACATGGACTACCGATTCGTGACTGAGTTGCTGTCGTTCCCAATCGCTTCCACTTTGTTATAATACTAACAATTAACTGTGGATTATTTAGTAGTTAAGAAATTTCATGACTGGACTTGTTGCAGGTGACATCCTATCATGGTACCAGGTTGGAATTTACTGAGCTCCTGAGACTGGCCCATTCTTACAAAAATGTTTGTAGAAGCAGTCTGCATGCCTAGGTGCGTGATTTTATACACCTGTGGCCATGGAAGTGATTGGAACAACTGAATTCAATGATTTAGATTGGTGAGTAAATACTTTTGGTAATATAGTGTATCTACTAACTGCAACTGTACTTCAGAATATTATTCACACACATACACAATTCAAAACTTTTTCTTTCTCTGTGACTCTGTCACTCCGTAGACATTCCACTGCAAAGGGCAGGTCTAGTTTTAACTTGCTGCATTAATTTGGCCTCATAGGTTTGAGAAGTAGGTTAGTAATTTGAGTTTCCAGCTCAAGGCCTAATCCTGGCTCTAACTCTTCTATAAGATCACTTTTCTGTACACAATAGGTGAAATAGATGAAATTTAACTCAAGTTAAACAAACCCGAAAAACATCATTTGTTCCATGGCACAGAAGAGTTAGAACAGATTATATGTTTGTGTGATTATTCCCTATTAGACCTAGCACAAGCCAGCAGTGTAGCAGAAGGTTCTACAACATATCAGAACTCTGTGTTTCTTCAGTTTCTATTTATCAGAGGGTGTAAAATACTGCTGTTTTGTGAAAAGCAGCTGGTGCTACAGACATATGCACAAGGTTTTGGATGATGTCTGTGCAGTGGGAATATTCATTGCTGAGAGCTCAATAGCTTGTCAGAAAAGAGGTCTGGGTAGCATTTGTGAGCATTAATGTTTGCATTTTGTCTCAGTATGCTTTCATTTGCTCTTTACTTTCGTTTTAACTGGCTACATGATTTGGAGCAGTCACAAAAATTATTTGGATAGCTTTAGGAAAAGTTTGTAACTTTGGCTAAAATGTGCTCCTTCAAAACATAAAGCCTGCATACTTATAAATGCAGTGTATTTAAATCAAGTGGTCCTGAAAAATAGTTCTTGTGTGATCTGATGGGACAGACAAGTCTGACTAGTGCTGCAGCTGACTTGTCATAGCACAGATGCCATAAGACAAAACATCTTCAGCAAGAGGAGTTGTTTACCACCTATTTACTGATGATACCCAGACTTATATGCCACTTAAACCAGACACCAACTCCTTTGCAAATTCCTTAACTTGTTTACCTGAGGTTAAATTGTGGCTCTCACACAACTGTCTAACCTAAATGAAAATAAAATTGAAATATTAGTAATACATTCCACTAATCAGCAGGCAGTGGTTCTCTGGCACCATATGTTAAACCTCAGGTAAAGAAACTTGATTGTTTTTGATTCCTTTATTAAATTTGCTTTCCAAATCAAATCAGTTGTTAAAGCCAGCTTTTTACCATCCATCCATCCATCCATTGAAGGAAATGTAAAATAATATTTATATATTTTAAGGCTGTGTGTGTGTGTCTGTCTGTGTGTGTGTTGCTATTTCAGCCTTTCTAATTTTCTTGCGTGTTCGTTTTAATCGAAACAGGAATGAAAAACAAAACAAACAGAAACAGGAATAAGGAGTCAAATATTCAATTTAATAAAGCCATTTTTCACACAGTTCACAGATCGATCTGGGTCAGGGTTGTCGGAGCTGCCCGATGGAGTCAGTGCAGCTTCACACAAGTCTGACACCGCTCTCTGTCTTGGTTCAACTTTTATACAC
>VUQM01093822.1:0-13094 GCA_015108615.1 Australoheros scitulus | reverse complement strand
GATCCTTGCATTAGTACACTCCTCCATAGAACACTGTGTACACCACGTATTTATTGCTTAGTGCTTGACAGGGTGACGTGGAAGGTGTGCGATTATCAGATGCGACAGCTGCAGCATTTGAGCCTCCAATGTCTCATGTCCTCCCCCTTCTTCACCTACATGATTAAAAAAGCAAGTACAGAAGTACACATTTGGAGACACACTATCACAGATCATCCACTGCATGCTGTGATTGGCTGCAGCCCGCTTCACCTTAGCATGTACATTACCTACAATACTTATTTTTTCCCACCACTGTAAAGATTTTCAATCAATTGTTCATCCATTATTTTAATAATGTTTGGAAATGAACTTGCATGCATACACTGTTTATATGAAAACGTCCTCAGAAGTCCTGTATTGGCTGCAAAAGCAATTATTCAGTTTCTTCAGCGGTGGATTTACTTTAAACAGAGTTGAATAAAATCAGTGAAAGATTTTTTTTTTTTAAATCTTTGATTTATACTTAACAAGACAGACAGATGTTTGGTGAAGATAAAACATGAATACCTCTGATTTCTAGGATGACAGTGTTATATATTTTTGTTATACTCTGCAAATCTCATGGAGAAATACACATTTTGAGCATGTGTTAATCCGACTTGGTCACGCGTTTTCAGTCAAAGCACACAGTCCATTTGTTTCTCCCAAAGACATAAATCTTTAAAAATAGCAGTACAACCAGACGGCAGACTCTTAGCACATTTTGACCCAAGCGGAAACCACCAAGCAATGATATCCCTTAAGAAACAGTTTGTCTAATAGCTGCTGGACATCTCCAAAAAAGATCTCACACTTCAATGCAGAATTTTAACTGCATGCTTTGAGAAATATGATGTGTAAATTTTTTAACTCCTCTGGCTAACTGATCGATCATCTTATTCCACGGCGAGGTGTTTTGTCCGTCCACAATTCAAAAGAATCACTCCCTCTACAGTATTGGAAAGAATTTAATCAAACTTACACACAATGATCACCCAGTGGGTCTTCACCCAAATTATGCTCAAGGTCATATTTGTGGTTTTCCAACCTGTGATTTTTTTTTTAAATATATTTTTGGGCCTTTTCAGCCTTTATTTATATAGGACAGTGGAGAGAAGACAGGAAAGCTGGGAGGAAGAGATGCAGTACATGGTCTTGGGGTAGATTAAAACCCAGGCCTCTGCATTAGCCTTATTGCATATGGGTTGACCACTCAACCGGGTGAGCACCCTAAACCGTGAGCTGGTTTCACTTTTAATATGGCTGACAGGTCACAAAATACAAAAAATGGCAGATATTGTCCTTTTTTTTTTGCTTTTTTTTTTGCTACTGCTGCATTCATGACCAGTTTTTTCATAAATCTAAACAAACATCAGATCACTAGTGCTTTTTTAGCTGGCATTACACGTTCAAGTATTGGGATTTTTTTTCACCACTGACTGAATTTTGTCAGATGCTGTTGTTACTGTTTTGTTGCACACCAGAGCAACACTCTGCATTTTTCCTCTAGACTATTCTGTTTACATCAGTTTAATTAATTTACATATATTTTTAATAGCTAAAAAAAACGAATCTACCTAATCTAATTATCACTAAATGTCATGGCATAAAAAAGAGGCAAAATAAACATACTGCATGATCCCAATTGTCATTTTAGGTTTTAAGGTGTGTTGATTGATTCACAGCATGCAACTCATGCAACTTGAATAACATGCATAGACTGGCAAAGATCCAACAAGGTGCTGGAAACATTCCTTGGAGATTTTGGTGCATGTTGACAGCATCACACAGTTGCTGCAGATTTGTCAGCTGTGCATTCATGATGTGAATCTCCTGCTCCACCACATCTCAAAGGTGCTCTATTGGATTGAGAACAGGTGACTGTGGAGGCCATTTGAGTAAAGTGAGCTCACTGTCACATTCAGGATACCAGTTTGAGATGATTTAAACTTTGTGACATGGTGTGTTATCCTGCTGGAAGCAGCCATCCCTGTGGTCATAAAGGGATAGACATGGTTAGCAACAATACTCAGGTAGGTTGTGGGTGATTCGATATTTGTGTTAATGAGCCATTGAACAGGTCTACCTAATGAAGTAGCGAGTAAGTGTAAGTTACGTGTAGCTGTATGTCCTTATCTGTTTACATGGTCATTTATATTTGAGTAATGTATGTAAGGCAGCCACCACAGTGGTTCCATAACATTAGAAATGGTCCTTATACAAATAGCATTACACCCTGTCCTGTCCTCTGTGCTGGAGCACATTTGGAGCCCATCACAGCTAAGCAAACATTTTATTAATCACATGATGCTGACAGTGTGCATGCAGTGGTGTTATGAAGATATATTACTTGAGCTTTGGGTGGGATTTTGGGGTTTTGTGTATTTATCTGAGTGTTTGTGGGTACTTGCTCTGTTATTCATGCATCAGCATGATGAACACACTGACCTGAAGTTCCAACACACTAGTCTTGAAGGTGTAGGTGGATGTTCAGGTTATTTTTAGCAGATGTCTGTTTTTTAAAATGGAATGATGTGACATCATGTACAAAAACAAAAGGTGTGTTTGTGCACACATCGCTTGTGTTTTCTCAGTTGTGATTTAGATTCTCTGTCCCACAGAGAGATAAAAGCGGTCATCTATCTGTGTTCCCTCCTCCCCATGTCCACGAGCCTGTCTATTTTTGGTTTTGTTGTTATTTATTTCAGCTTTAACTACAGAGAAACACAGATAACTTTATTATAAAAGAATTAACTGAAATGTTTTAAAAGTCTTTCAGCGCTTCATAGGGTTATATTTAAACATTTGCCCAGCATGAAATTGACTGCAGACGGCACACCGTCAGTCAGTGTCATAGGTCATTTTGTTTACTGACAGCAGTCAGCAAAGCCAATATATTGGTGCATCACTAATTTTATTGTGCAGGGCTGTTTAGTGCTCTGTGCATCAGAATGATTTGATACAAATCTGTTCACTTAAAAGGCTGGGACTATAATGAATTTCCCAGCCGCCTGACACAAAGCAGCTCTGACTGATGAGGCTTTACAGCTTCAGCAGTCGAGGCTCCAGTTGCCGTCTACTCCACCTGTATCATCCATGCAAACCATCCACATTAAAAGAGAATAGCAGTTTATATTTTCTTACTGTCATCAATCCCATCCAGTGTGCCTAATCCTAAAAAGGCAAATATTTTATTGTTGCCATAGAAACTTATGACATAAAAGGCATTGCTGAGTCACATCATAGGAGTGATTTCCCATTTACACCACTGAGCTAAAGATCTAAAGATAGCTGGACATTTATTTCTATATGAGTTGTAGTAGCTTTTTGTTGAATGAGGGCCTCTTGCAAGTGTAATAATGAATCCTGGAGAAACAACTCTGTGAATCCTTTGTTATAGAAAAACACTGATGATTCATGTGTTTCCTGTTGCAGATGTTACAAAGCAGTTGATTGGCTCTTTGGGGGGAGGGCTGGGACAACTACCATGTTTGGAGTTTTGGAATTCTCCCGTAGTTCTTCAGTTCAGGAGTATTTGAATATCTCATATATTATCTGTCTGGTGTAAGGCTATTTTCTTGATTAATTAATTAATACATGATTTGGACTATGAAATGTCAGATGTTTGTTTTGTTTGTCATAGACTTCATATACTGTATATTGTAACTAGGTTGACTAGAGGGATAAAACTGAACAAATTCAAAATATTGGATAGTTGGCTATAAAAATACTTGCTGATAGACTAAAGCCACAGTCACATATGCCTAGAGACCAGTCTGCAACCCCCTGGCAACCTCAAGCTGTTAGGAAAAATGTGTATTCCCCAACTGGTTGGCAAGTGGTTGCTGGAGATTGTTGGCTGTCACTGCAAAACTGGTTGCAAAGAAAGTGCTGTACCAATAACCTCCTTGTGGTTGTTTTGTTTGCTAGCAGATTGTGATTTTTTTTTTTCAAGCAACTTGCGGTTGCTAGAGAGTCACTGACCAGACTCTAGGCCTGTGTGGACTGGAGCCTAAATTACAATTGCACGCTGTAGTATTTTCCCAGCAACAGCTTTTGTGATCTGGATACACAAGACCTCATTCTGCTCATACTCAACACCATCAAACAGGACAGATGTTGATGAGGGGAGCAGAAAAAAGGCTCTGTCTCTCATTCATCAGTATACAGAGAGAAAATCAAGCCTCCAAATAGTTTCTATTGAAGTATTTCTTTGTGGACTGGTTGCACTTAAAACCAAAAAGAGGAAAATAGGAACATTTTAAAAGGACTGGAGGGTGTGCTAAGGTGATCTAAATTTGTGGTTATGCATTGTGGTGTATCTATTGCCTTAAGAGTGCAGCAAAACAGACTTTGATTCACATGTTTTTTGCGGATAATTATCTTATTAAATAGAAATATAAAAGACCATAAATCTTCAGTCAATCAGCTTCTCAATCAGATGTTAGTTTCTATCCCTTACTGCATGAGCTGGATGAATCAATTTATGAATGACTTTCTGAGTGTGGGTGCTAGAAAAAGCCTCTTCATGTGCAAAGAAGCAATTAGCTTGAGTCGTTTATTTTGTTCATTGCCAGCCTCTATCCTCCTATTTCTCTCTAATTCTCCCGTGCCGTTTTACCACCAAACCTCTTTCAGGCAGCACTTCCTCTCTCTTCATCCTTCTTCATCTCTCTTTCTCTGCTGTTCCCCTTCATCCCTCCTCAGTGCCGCTCTCTTTCATAGCCCCTGTGGTGTTGACCATGTGTGAATGGGATTGAATGATGGGTGGGAAGGAGGCTGCATGCAGTGTAGTCACGCACAACCACGCACGTCCACGGCACATAGAAACATGATTCCACACGAGCACGCACACACAGAGTTTACTGGTGGGTGTGTTTTGTGTGTGTATGCGTGTCTTGTTGAGTGTGTGTTTTGAGGAGGATGAGTCACTCTCTGCATGAAACGCAGACACACACATTCAGTCACACATGGACCAACCAGCATACACTCATATAAGCAATCTAAATACACAGGGCTTTATTTGCATGAATGATTGATAGTGTTCATGTATCATTTTAATGAGCTTGGTGCGCTTGGTGGTGTGTGTGTTCATTTGATGTCTTTATTTTAGCCATTGTGTGTTTTTGTTTTTACATTGTAACTGTGTGCGTGTGTTTGTGTGTGCTGGGTGTGATAAGGCTTTTCATTAGTGTTTCCCATATACAGCCTGAAGGCTACAGCTCTGCCTTGCATCATCTGTCATCTCTCTCTCTCTCTCTCTCTCTCTCTCTCTCCCTGCCTGTCGATATACTTTCATGTCTGCTCACAGGAAGTGTTCGTGTTCGATCTCCCAAAATTTATATCGGATGTCAATCAGTAAAAGAATGTGACTGAGTGACAACCAATGTGCCTATTGGCAATGATATTATGATTAACAAGCAGTAGTTAAAAAAAAGTTGTCCCTAACCTTGTGCTGACCTTTACTTAATGTTGCTGCTATGCTGTTGATACCTGCCCGGCACAGGTGCAGCTGTGACTAATGAGAATGTGCGTCCACTAGTGTGTGTATGTGTGTGCATAGAATAGAGCACTCTATTAATGTGTGTGAGAATATACAGCAAAAGATACTCGGGGTAATTTAGCTCTGACTCCACTGCCTGTAAGACCCTCGGTAGTTGGACGTGTCTGAGCTGAGCAGATGGTGGTGCAGAGCTAAGTGACGTCTTCAGGGTAAGCTGCTGAGTAGTTTGTGAAATACATTGCTGGGACACTAATAAACAATGACATCACTCTTTTTGCTTCTAAATATACCTCGTAACAACATGTATGTGTCTACATACAGTTAGGGCCATAAATATTTGGACAATGGCACATTTATTTTTGTCTCTTTACACCACCACAGTGGATTTTAAATCAAATAATCAAGAAGTAAGCTGATTCCGCTTTAATTCAAGGGGCTTTAACAAAAATATCACATTAACTGTTCAGGAATTAAAGACATTTTTACACACTGTTCCTCATTTTCAGAACCTTAAAAGTAATCAAACAGTTGACTGACAAGCAGTTTCATGTACAGGTGAGGTCCGTTCCCTCACTATTCCATGACAAATGAAGCTGATAAAATATCAGGAGGTAATTTTGAGGGTTGAACGTACATTTGATAGCTGTTGAGTGGAACTCTCAATATGAGGTCCAAAGAGATGTTGATCCAAGTGAAGGAGGTAGGAGCAGGTCATCTGCTAATTGGAATGTTGGTGGTTTGATTCCTGGCTGCTCCAGTCTGCACATCAAAGTACCATTGGGCAGTATCATCAGAGTGTGAATGTGTGTGTGAATGTTAAGCACTTAGATGTAGAAAAAAATTGTTTGTATGAATGTGTGTGTGAATGGGGGAATGCAAATGTGTTGTAAAAAACACTTTGAGTGCTTGAGCAGAAAAGCGCTATATAAGACCTAGTCCATTTACTATCATTAGGTTGAAAAATTAAATAATAATGGTAAATTATTAAAAAGAAGGAATGCACTGACCAGCTCAGCAACACCACAATGCCTTAAAGTGGATGATGACAGAATTATTTCAGTGGTTAACAAAAACAACTTCACAACATCTAACCAAGTCATTAACATTCTGGAAGATCTAGGCGTATCATTGTCAAAATTCAAAATCAAGACATGCCTTCATGAATGAAAACACAGAGGATTTACAACAAGGTGCCAACCACCTGTTACACTCAAGAACAAAAAGGCCGGATTGGACTTTACCAGAAAACATCTATAAAAAAAATAAAAGATTCTCTGCACAGACCGAGATGAACTTGTGCAAGAATGATGGGAAGCAAAAAGTGTGGAGAAGGAGAGAAACAGGTCATGAGCTGAACCAAACCACATCATCTGTCAAACATGGTGTTATGGCATGGGCATGTATGGATGCCAGTGGAACTGGGTTACTAGTGTTTATTGATGATGTGACTACTGATAGCAACAGCAGGATGAATTGCTTAGTTTACAGGGCTAAACCTTCTGCTCAGATTCAGACAAAGGGTGCAAATTTGATTGGACGGTGCCTCATGGTGGCCTATGTGTACGCTGGTCGAGTGTGACAATGAGATACATCCAAAAATTTATTTTAACGTTCACTGAGTATTTATCAGATATCCCACCTTTGCATGTCTGCATTGTTTATAATATGCTAACAATTTCCAGTGAAAATCCAGTGTGTGTGTGAGTATATAAAAGTTCTTCTTACTAACACTCTTACTCTGAAGCTCTGAACTGATCTGTGTGTCTCCTCTCCAGGAACCTTCAGAGGTGTGTGTAAGAAAATTGATCACTTCCCAGAAGATGCTGACTATGAAGCAGATGCTGCTGAATACCTCCTACGTAAGTCTGATATGAGAATACACTGCATTGTGTATTCACAACTAGGGTTAGCTTTTACTGGCGAGTGTTACCGTATTTAGAGCAGACCTGTCTGACAAATCATTAAACCTATAGTTGTTTTTTGTCATCATTTGTTCCTGTGTCACTGAAGCTTAAAGTTTGCACTTATCTCAGCATGTTGTATGTTCCCAACAGACAAAGCCATTTCCATCATTAGGTGTTATACATTAACCTACAGAACAATGTATTCATGGTCATATTGGATTGAAAAGTTAATTCTTTTTGTAAAGCCTGCATTACAAACATCGCACAAGCAAAGTGAATGTATTTAACGATCATGCTGTCTCCTGTCTAGCACCGGCCCCATCTGCGGGACAAACTACAGGGGGCTGTATGGTTAAGAATCAAAAGTTAAAAATCGGCTTACCTTATGTGCGCAGTACGTATGCGTATGGATTTTTTCACAAATAAACAGCATGTGATTGAAGCCCTAAAGTTGTTCCTTTTATTGTGGCCTGCTGCTCTGCTTCTCTACATGAAATTGTACTGAAATATTCCAGCTATCAACTTAGTAAATGTCTTGTCATGCCTTTTTTTTAACCATTAATTCATGAGATTAAGAATCTCAATTAAGAACCTTCGGGGAGACTGTCCTAGGCTTGCATGCTTTTTCTTTTTTATATTCTTTATTTTTATTGAATGTTTTCCATATTGAACAAGGGCAAACAGAACAGAGAAGAAGAAAAAAAGGACCAACACAAACTGAACAAACGATTAGGAAAGCCATCTGGTAAAAGGGAAAAAGAAATATAGGGTTTTAATTCAAGATTATGGATATTATACATAGAGTTCAACACTGATGCAGGGTGGTTAATTACAAAGAAAGAGTTTCCATTTTTTTCCAGTATTGTTCACATTTACTGTAGAGTCTCTAAGGGAAAAAGTCAGTCCCTCCATTGCATAAAGTTCATATATCACGTCCATCCATTCTGAAACAGCAGGTGGTTTCTCCCTTAATCATTTTCTTGTTATGGCCTTTTTGCTGGCTGCCTGTAGTATTTGTAACAGGTATCTATCCTGTTTCGTCAGTCCAGTTGGATTATTGCCAAGATAGAATGCGGTGAAGCTCTCCGCCAGCTGTAGCCCGGTGATTAGTTTAGTGGTCTTAATCACTTCCATCCAGTAGGGGGTAATCTTAGGGCATTCACAAAAAATGTGGAAATGGTCAGCTGATGTATAACCACATTTCCTTCAGCATTTACCATGTTTCACATTGTTGCTTTGGAGCTCCTTAACTGTGGGAGTAGTAAAAAAAACTCACAACATTTTTCCAAGTAAATTCCCTCCATAAATCAGAACTTGACTTGGTTGCTACAGCCTTACAAATGTTTAACCAATCTTCTTCATGTTCGATATGTCCAACTTAATCTCTTTCTCCCACCTGTGCTTAATGTATACACTCGATTGTTGTTGTTTTTTTCAGTTTGTAATACTGAGTAAATCTTAGAAAACTGTTTTTTAGCCAATTTCTCTTTGTATGCATCTATAAAAAATATTAGTGACTTTTTATCCTGTTGTTTGGGATTAATATTTGCATTGAAGTGATGCTTTTGTTGAAGGTACCTAAAGAAATCATCCTTCTCTAGGTCTTAACTTTCCAATATTTGTTGAAAAGTGTTAAGACCTTTCTCAGATGATATCTTCCAATATACTGTGATGCCCCTTCTGCTCCAGTGTTTAAACCTACTGTCAATCTTTGCAGGAAGAAACTCTGTATCATATGCTGGCCAACGTAGCATTTTTGCATCATCCTCCAAAGCTTTGACCCTAAGTTCTTTAAGCCAAATACTCAGAGGTACCTTGATCCAACTAGACATTTTATTTAAAAACTGCTGTAATAATGGTTTATCCCCTACAGCCTGTCCTTTTTAATGCAGAACTACTGGAACCTGAGGACTCAGAACAGCCACAGCAACACTGCCTACACAGCAAACCTGAGAAGAGAGTAACCTGAGTTATTGTTCGGAGAACCCCAGCTGAGCTGAGTTTCAGTAGAGCCCACAGCTTTCGATTATGCAGAAGTGGGTCCACAGTGAACATATTAATACGACTGCTTGTTCTGAATTCCCTTTCTGGCTCTGTGTTGAAGAGAACCCACAGGTCGCAGAATCCTTGCTATGGCTAATTTTTCACTAACAAGCTAAATTAGCATTTTTTTTTCAATATTATAGGTAATAATAGATAATAATGTAGCTAATTATGGGAAGCTTGTCAGCCATGAAGATCACCAGGTTCACCTGATTTCTGCTAGATTATACAAGATGCCCTCTTTGCTTTCTGGCATGCAGTGATTGCACCATACCTAAATGACAGGATTTAGTTTTTTCACTTTGTCATAGTCAGAAGGAAATATACAACATTAAGAAAGCAGCACAGGACTTTGCTTTAATTTATTAGAATTCCTGATTATACAAACATGAATGATAATATTTAGGTAACTACAAGTATTGGGGTGGCTGTAGCTCAGTAGGTAGAGCAGGACACCTACTGATCAGAAGGTCAACGGTTCGATTCCCGGCTACGTGCTAATGTATCCTTGGGCAAGATACTTAACCCCAAGTTGCTCTCTGACGCAACTGTCGGAGTGTGAATGTTAGATAATTAAAAGCACTTAGCTTAATTAATCATGGAAGTGCTTGTATGAATGGGTGTGCATGGGAAAATGTAAAACATGTTGTATTGAGTGCTCAGAGTGAGTAGAAAAGTGCTATATAAGAACTAGTCCATTTATTTTATTTTAGTAACAGTAGTCGTAAAGTTTACCCCTAAAGAAAAGAGATCTTTTTACTAATCCATCTATTAGATCCTAGCTAGCCCTGTATGGGGGGTCTGTGTTTCTGGTCCCAAAGGGTGTTATCCTAATAGGAATCATCAGAAACTTTAAGCTAGTGACAGTTAGTTGCTTTGCTAGAGGAAGCAGGGTAGACACTCCAACATAGGTAGTTAGAGTTAGATGTGTCTCCCTGAGTAGTGAGGTACAATTACCAGCCACACTCATTAACGGCAGCTCTCCCCCTAATGATCTGTGTACTCGGTGAATTGCTAAGTTTTAACTTTAGTAGTCAGGAAAAGAAAGTAGGGACTCTGTCCCCTAGCTCCCTTGAAGTCCTCAATCCAACATGACAGCAGGCAGAGCAAAATAAGCAAAATCTTATTTTCAGATCGCAGTTGTTCGGCCACAGTTAACCCTCCAGTCAGTGGCATCCCATCACGACAAGCAAGGCAAGCAGTACTTGCCCAGTCAAATCTAAAAACATCCATCAATTAAAACATACTAAAAAGTGGAAGCAAGCTCTCGCTCTATCTCTCAAAAAAAAGTTGTATTAAAGCTTCTGACCTGTTTGCATCCATCCTTCACATTACTACCATCTTGTGGCCATAATTGGCTATTGATGCTGGAATCCTGTTTGCCTTGGAAACTGTAGTGTGTCTCAGTCTCACCGGTGTGCCCATCTCCCATTCACAATGACTTCAGGTTGTCAAGCTGAGAGATCAGCAGCTTTTTGTGGTTGTTTGTGCATGTGCAGAAGATTGATGGGAGCAGCGTGATAGACAAGCACTTTCACTGGTCTGAGATCAGTTATGAGCCGTGCCTTGTGTGGAAACAGCTTCTGTGACTTATTGTTGTAACATAAGTTTTCTTTTACTGACCACCTTGGCCAACTTGTGCAATATAGAGAAGATTAAGTGCAGCTGTGAAAAAAGTTTTTAATAACTCCCTTAGCATATTAACAAGGAAAGCCTTGACGTTGGAGGGAAGACATCAAATCTGGTTTAATAAAACAGGCAAGTGGAACAGGTGCAGGCTCAGCCCACACTTTCAGATTAACATCTCTGGGTAAAACTCACCACACGCCATCTGTGAACTTCTGGTATAATCTTCTTTCGGCTGCTCCCTTTAGGGGTTGCCACAACAGATTATCTGCTTCCATCTCATCTTATCTCTACCATCTTCCTGTCACATCCTCTGCACACCTTCCTTCACTACATCCACAAATTTTCTCTGAGGTCTTCCTCTTTTCCTTCTGCCTGGTCCAATATATACACTATCCCTCCTCTGTATATGTCCAAACCATCTCAGCATCACCTCTAACTTTGTCTCCAAACTGCTAAACCTGAGCTGCACCTCTAGGTCTTCTAATGTTGTCCATCCTGGTCACTCCCCTTTTTTGTCAGTACGACTGTCTGCATACTATACATCGTAGCTGGTCTCACTACCATCATGTAAACCTTCCCTTTCACTCTTCCTGTGATCCTACTGTCACAAATCACCCCTGACACTCATCTCCACCCTACCTGCACTCTCTTCTTCCTGTCTTGGTTTGGATGGTTGACCACAGGTATTTAAACTTGTCAACCTACACTACCTTGCAGCTTCACTGTTACACCTGTTTTTCTCTCATTAACATGTACGTATTTTTTCTGTTGTTGACTTTCATTTCTCTTCTTTCCAGTGCATACCTCCACCTCAGGATCTCTTCTGCAAGTTCCCTACTCTCACTAGAAATCACATTGTCAGTCTGCAAATTTAGTCAACAGAGACTCCTGCCTGGACTTATCTGTCACTTTGTCCATCACCAATGCAACCCAGAAGGGACTCAAATATGGCAAGCCATTAAGGTCATAATTCGCCACTATTCTAACGCGTTTAATAAGGAAATAATTAAAAACGCTGTTTTTACGGCGAAAATCCCACTGTATTTTACGGCGTTCTGAATGCATCATGGTGAGCGGCGGAAAAAACGCCGTTTTTTTCTGGTCAATGAATGCCGCATTTTTAGGTCACAGGCATGAGCAGGGAATGCCGTTTTTGGAACGCTGTAAAAAATGGCGTCTTTGACCACATCGAACACCATTTTTTACGGCGTTCTGAGACAGATATGATGGAGTTTTAAACGCTGTTTTATTAAATTATGCAATGCCCTACCCCCTGGTTTTCTCAGCCACTTAAGTTAAACTGCAGCCAACCAATCGACGAAGACCAAGTGCAGACCAGACTACTTCATCACAGATTCCCTTTTCTGCAACATAACTGCTTGCTCTGGCCCACTCTGTAGCAAACTGTTGTCACAGACTTTACTTATTTACTAACCTCACTATGCATTTGGATATTTTTAAAGCATAATAAAGCAAACAAAAGACAGAATGCTCTTTCTGAAACAAGTAAAGACATTTACTTTTATTAAAATACAGTTTTGCTCTACTTATATTAGCGCCACTTTATAATAATTGCCTTGGAATTTAATAATCTTACCAACATTATTATTTTTGACTCTTGGCACATGTAGGTAGCAGATATACAGGTCTGACTCCGCACTGCATGAGTCACATTTCTTGGCCTCTAGAGGGCACACACATGTTAATGACATAAAAATAGTGGAATTTAAAAATTTATGTTTGCTTGTTTTCCCTCTTTTGATGGTTATGAGCCCAGATGGGACACCAGTGTTTTCTCCATGTCTCCACTTCTGTCTTGCTCCATGATGTACCTGCCTCTGTGTTCCTATATTACCATATAGGAATCTATAAGATAAGATAGTGTTTATTTGTCACATGCGCAGTTATACACAGTACAATGTACAGTGAAATGTATTTTGTACCTGCAACCATATATACACACACATACAAAGATCAGCACATATTTAAATATG